>JALPQI010004988.1:0-58230 GCA_025490895.1 Thaumatotibia leucotreta | reverse complement strand
TTATCGAATTAAGTTCTCGGAGTCGACGAAGACGTTTGCGGAGACTACGTCACAGGCCGTCGAACGATCCTAGTCGGCGGGAGCACAGACCGGAGCCTAGAGTAGAAGCCGCAAGGGACCCGGAGAATAGAGAGTTTATTCGAATGCGCAGAAAGCGGACTCGAAATGCTTCTAGATTGATCCCCAACCCTGAGGACCTGCCGCGAACATAAAGAGTCGTAAATTTCGAGCATGTGTCTCTTCCATTCCAATTAAAACTTTCATTGGAGGAACACGTACAGGTGCTCAAAAGTTGCGAAGTTCGCGGTAGTACCTACTAACTACAATCAACTGAAGCAACATGCAGATCGCGACGAAGGTCGACCACAAATTCCTTAGACTAAAGACTTGATTTATTCCTTATTCCCTTAGTATTCTGTCTCTCTTTCTTAGCACACTTCTTAGCTTTGTTTAGTATTTTGTCCAATTCTGAGCGACATTTTTAAGATGATTAGGTTCAGAATATTAATGGAAAACAGCGATGCGGTATCATATTAACACATGCGTTCACTGATATGTTTCTTATTTCGTCAAATTAAGTATAGGTTCTTCAAGAATTATAATAACAATACGTTTTTTTAAACAAATGTAGCCTCGCAATAATAATGCTTCCACAAAAAGAAGTCACGCCGAGAAGACAGTAGAACGAGTGGCGTACACAAAATGAGACAAAAAAAATAAACTAATGCTATGTTCCTTTGATCATACGGGGCAATCGTTATCTTTACATTCGTTAAAATACTATAATAATTTCCGAAAATCATCAGAAAAAAATATTGTATATTTATTTTTTCATTACATAGGTAATGAAGACAGCGTTCTAGGTTCCCTGCGAGTTTTTCGCATTACAACTTCGATACTATCATTTAATTTTTTGATGAAAGAATAAGGGTCCAATATTTTTTCAATATAGGTCATTTTTTTACGTGCTCATCTTTTATTATTTATTAATCATAAAATAAGTATACGTGTAGCAGTTTTGCGTCTGTTTTTCCTTTATTTAATTGTGTCTGATTGAGAAGAATTGAGAAATCTAATTGGTCCAATCCAATGTAACGAACTAAGACATGATTCGGACTGGCAAATGCTTTAAAACATATTTATTTAATTATTTACTTTAATGTAATAATATTTAAGTGGTGTGTTCTAAATAAATGCTATAATACGATCTTACTATATTGTATAAGTACCTACCTTTACAATTAAGTAGTAATTTTTATATTTATACCTATCCCATGGATTTAATACCCACAGTTCCAAAATAGCCCAAGAGTCCTTCAATGTATGTTCTGCATTTAATTTGATAACACTTTCACCAAGAACCCTATAGCGCCAATAATACTTTGTAGGTGTTCGGTCAGTTTTCAATTATAGAATCATTCACTTGCTCGGGACTCAACATCAACACTTGAAGCAAAAATCTACTTTGCTCTCATGTTGAACAAATAACTATATTTGGTGTAAAAGATAAACTTAAATTTAATTAAATGTTAACCTAAAACAACACCAAAATGGATTGCACTCAGATTTAGAACTTTTACTAATTGCACAGCATATTTATTTGCATATTTATTTATTTTCTCAAACATGCAATGAAATATTGTTGTTTTGTTCCTTATAAAGTCATAATAGGCTGCGAAGTATGACGTTTCAGGTGCGACTAGGACAAGAGGTCGTTAAGGGAATTTAATATAAATCTTGAAGGCCTAGGCCGGCTAAGTGCTTTTTTTTAATTCCATTCCACATAAATTTCTGGCACAAGTATCATGACATTCTGCCACTATGCATGTAAAAAAAATAAAACTGATGTTTTTGTTGTTTATTTCATTGCATGTTTGAGAAAAGCACTAGGTATACATACCTCGGCCGGAATTATGGGGTTGCCTGCCTCGGACCTATCCGGCCTCGCTTCGCTCGGCGATATATATGTCTCCCGCCGGCAACCCTTTTCGTCCCGGCCTCTATAGTAAAGTACTATTTTGGAAAGGCGCTCCTTTGGGTATATATCCACACGGATCACGCTCATACGATTATGACACATCGAATAGCAGCTACGTTTTTGTTGTCCTTTTTAAAAGCATGCTGAATCTAGGTTAGGACTAGGACCAAACCAATCTTAACCCTTCGTCTGTGTTTGATAACGATCCGTACAATAGATATTGAACTCAAATCAATTCATAATTTGAATTTAAAATCCATTGTACTGATCCTTAGCAACCACAGACGAAGGGTTAATACATACACATTGAACACACATCTTCTCTCACATTACCTAACTTAAATAGAGGATAGGTACTTGATAATAATTAAAAAATGTCCCAGAATTTAGTATTTCTTAGCCCTACAACGTCGACCCTTCTTATACTTTTAGTGTCAATACTGTCAATAGGTCTAAAAATATCCCTCAAATCATTGGTATGAAATAAAACACACTAAAATAAAACACACTAAACACAATAAAATTTATCTATATTGATTATTCATACAAGGAACAATTCTCGAGAATTTCATTTTGTCAATTTTACAATAGGTACTTATTTTATACATAGATACTAAATTGGCATTTTCTACAATACTCCAATCAAAGACTAGTATGAATAGACTTTTAACATTCATACAATGAAATAAATTATGGTGTACATATAGTGTTGCCGCTATTTCTGTGAATCACCTTTTTCTTGCTATTTAAGTAGTATAATTGTATATAAAACCAGCATCACTCAGGAGACCGTAACCATGCCATGGCAATAACAGCCAAGAAAAAGTTGATTCACCCAATTGCCTTGCTGTTGTCAATCTTCTACAATTATTAGTAGTCTCCGAGTATCACGAACGTAGTGTTGCATCTCTCTCGCACTTGTCAATTTGTACGTAAGTGTGACAGGGAGGCAACATTTCTTTCGTGGTTCGCGGTAGGGCCTCTGATATGACGTTCGATCATTAATTTTTCTCTTATAATTTACAGGCCATTTTTTTCCCTTTTACCACATCGAGAACACATATTAAAGCAGGTTCAATAGTGAGAGGCAATTAAAATTATGCCTCTTTATACGATTAGAATAATTGTCCATTTCCAATACGAAGGCAAGTTAAGAATTTCTTATACCATGTTCGAAAGTAAAGAATTTCCAGGAAGTCTAAAATGTTAAGTTAATACTTATTTGTGAAGTAGCCATTACGTCGTGCCTTCTGTTCACATATTATATAAAAATATAGAAAGTTAAGTATAGATTACGTTAACTTTCTGTACTTACATGAGAAATGCCTATTTTACTCCAAGTAAAAATATGAGCTTTCGAACCATGTACACAATACTTGAAAAAATAAGTAAGGCAGCGTAATTGCCGTTAAACGTACCCCAAAAAATTGGTGCCAACGGGGCGGAGCTAAATAAAAGACAACACGCGTGAAATCTATCTTGTAGGTGGCCTATTAAGGCAAGAGCTTATTAACATCAGAAAATTGCACGTTCGCATACTTAAGTAGCATAATTATGAATAAAACCAGCGTGAACCAGGTGACCACGGCAATAACAAACAGAAAAAACTTATTTCACGCAGATACAATTTGTTGATTATTCCATTATATCATAAATATTATAGTATATAGCACACTCAGGATGCATTCTTCTCTTTCAAGCACTATTTCATAAGACTGATATGAACACGTTAAACTTACGTTAATTATTACACAAATTTATAATCACTAAAACAACCGATAAGTCTATAAAACACTGAAATAATCACAAATTAATGAAAATAATAAGTAATAATAAGTACCGACTAAATAAATATCGGGCTTTATCGACAGATACCTACTTTAATTTTTTAATTTTCTTTCAATATCGAACACAATGAATATGAAATAGGAAACATAATGTAGTTTAATTTCCTACTTAAAAAAATATTTCAGGTTTACGAAAACATTTAAAAATTTCCCGACATTAACTTGGGTCGTTTCCGCATTTACTTAAAATTATCCATCACAAAATCATACAATAACTTATTTTTAAATTACATGCTGAGCTAGCTGAAGACAATATTAATATACAGGATGTTTTGTTATTTCCGTTAAATTGCAGGGAAGATAATTTAAATCAAATATCATTAATTTCTCTAAGAAGCTAGTGTTTTAACTTTCCCTATTATTGAGTTATTAAAAAATAAGTGTTAATGACTGAACAATGTTGCTTATATTCACATGTGCCGTAAGTCACCTGACATTAACTTTGTTATTCTTAAGGTTCTCATTGACTATTTCATTAATTATGCATTTCCAATTTTACAAAAAGCGATATACCAGGTAGCTCCAATTCACGTACCAAATAGCCTGTTTTAACGGAAATAATAAAACACGGTGTATGTCACTGAACACGTTAAGGTACCCACAAATCACATACGTATATTCGGCATTACAAACATTAAATTTGTATAACATGTCACTTCCCCAATTTTCGGAGTGATTAAATCACGGTTTAGTGTCAATGTGACAATGTACAAATTCCAAACTGATAATAGCACAGAACTAAGATGACAAAGAATTATCGACAACGATTAAAAGCGTAACCAAAAACAAAACGCAAGTGTGTATGTAAATTTGTCTATGTGTGGTCAGGAATAGGGTTGCCTATTACAACAGAGCAATTATCTATCGATTTTTGACTGTTTTATCGACAACATAGTATTTTTATTCATCGTTTTTTTGCCATGAGTTTCATAGTACAATGTGAATTGAGGGTGTCAAATTACAAATTGCAAACGTGACTGTATGAAATTATGATCTGGCGTATCCCTCAAATTTAACAGAAATAATAAAAATCGTATATTATCAAAAAAATCTCACAAAACATAGTAACTTCCTTCAAGTTTGTTAAATACACATTCGTATGTAAAATTTGGGACTATGACGGCATTGTAATGTAATAGACTGATGATTAGGTATGTTTATCGAACGAATATCGATATTGGTAGTTCAACATTTAGTCAAGCTTTAGCGTAGCGTGACAATTTATATTTTTACACAAAATATCCTTTAATATTATCTGTTTTCATAAATTATTAGCGCACAGTGATAGGACAACTAACAATTGATGCCAGAATGTGATAATTTACACGATTTATCCTACTAAATCGACAAAATATCGTTTGAAAACAATCAACCGGCAAATCATATTTACCTGTGAAACGAGTATTTGCCGTCATTTCTTCGGTGGGTAACAGGGCAATCCTTTACACTACATGATACCATATCGGTTTAATTATTTGTGTAAATTTACTTCTTACTAGAATTAAACATAAAATCACTTTTAAATAACAGTCTCCGCCGAGAAGGCTGATACGGCTGATATGTCACTTCAAAAGTGGGTACGCTTATGGGATTGTTTTCTATCTCTTTTGCACTCGTGTAATAGTCATATGACTGGTGGCTTCCCTTTCACACGCTTCCTTTCTCTATTAAGCGCTAGCGCGGATTCTAACTTTATGGATAATAGAGCAACATAGAACCTTGGGACAGCGATGTGCCGTAACAATGGTATTATAGCTGTGTTCAAATGTTTATGACCACCTTGTCAGCTGCGATGTTTATGACGGCGATATAATAGGGAAGGCAAATAAATCTAATATACACTCGCATTCTTGTTACAGTTCTCTAAATTATAATCATTATTTATTATTCTTAGCACTGTCGACTGTGTACTGTGTGCCTATGGCTACAGGCAGTTATACCTTAATTATATATTTGACGTCGACATGTAACCACCTTTATAAAGAAATAGAGTCTATTGTAGAAATCAATGCAGTGGTTAAAGACTACCCCCCTTATTCATAAACGTTTGCTAACCTAACAAGCCGCTAATAATTGTTTGTCCCTTTTGCTCTTATTATGGGCACATTGTTAAGACCGAGAGCGACAAACAATTATTAGCGGCTTGTTAAGTTAGCAAATGTTTATGAATAAGGGGATACGAATCAAAACAGATTTTTATATGTCGGGCAAACTTGCCAAATCTCGTTAAACAATCGTCTGCCGTATATTTTCTTAGGATCGATTTCACAATTTTTTTATTCGAAGAATAACGTTTACTCTCAGATACTAGTGTCAAATTACTATGGAATTTTAACATTACTAATCCAGAGTAAGCATTATTCTTCAAATAAAAGTTTGATTAAATCGAGCCTTAGAAGAAGAAACCTATATACCTATATCCTATATACGAACGAATTAACAGATTGACGGAAGATTTAACAGATTTTTTTTATATTTGGTACTACGGAACCCTTTGTTTGCGAGGCCGACTCGCACTTGGCCGGTTTTTTAATCTTTATAAAAGTTAACTTCACAAGTATTGATAAAGTCTAGCTCCCATATTCCAAGCTGTCTGAAGGTCTGAACTCGTTAATAAATCACAATAGTTTAACATGTAGACAAAATGGCCGCTATCAGTGGTCATTAATAAGGAACAGCATATCGTCTAAGATCTCATGTTTCTTTATACCCTGGAATATGTCCTTTACAAGTCACAACGGGCAGGGCTCGGTTGTGACAAGATGGCGGCCATCAGTGGCCATTAAGTGTTCTTCGGAGTTCCCGTAGCCTCGCCCAAATGCGGCGAGTCGGAAGACCGTGGGGTTTTAGTGGGTAAAAAAAAAAAAAAAAAAAAAAAAAAAAAAAAAAAAAAAAAAAAAAAAAAAAAAAAAAAAACTCAGCGTGTGACAAGTTGGCGGCCATCAGTGGCCATTGAGCACGGGCCTGCGCTGGCGCAGGTCGCGCAGCTGGTCGGCGTACTCGCCGTACAGCCGCTGCCAGCGCAGCTGCCGAACTAGCAGGGACAGCATGTCGTCTAGGATCTCGTGTTTCTTTATACCCTGGAATTTATGTTTCTAATTAGATTTAATTATTACAGCATGTGTGAGACGTGGACATTAACTCAAAGAGACAGCGAGAGGTTGTGTGCGTTTGAAAGAGGAGGAGGATGGAGGGTATAAGTTGGACTGAGAAAAGAACGAATGAGGAAGTATTGGATAAGATAGCGGAGAAGAGATCTCTAATCAAGACGATTGAAAATAGACGAGGAATTATGTTGGGGCACCTGTTACGACATGACAATTATATTAAAACTGTAATTGAAGGAAAAGTGGAAGGGAAGAGGGGCCGAGGGAGCCCAAGGCGAGCATTTTTGGACCAAGTGAAGGAGAAAATAAATGTAGTGTCGTATCAGGAGCTCAAAACATTGGCAGGACAACGAACGGAATGGCGTTTACTCCACCGACAAGAGCCAGGCTCTTAAGTAGAAGAAGAGAGTATGTGTTATAAGGGTTAATCAACTTTTCGATCGACACTATTTTGTCCCGAAACGCAGGTGACAATTTCATCAACTTTGCTAGAAGAGATGCTTATAAATTGTACATGCGATAGGCACTGGTCTCACCGCGGGCTACTAAGCTATGAACTATTGGCTATAAACACGAACAAAACATATGCACTCCCGTGTAAATAAAAGAGACACGGCGATACTCGCTCAGCTATCAGCTATCACCGCCGGGCGAGTATCGCCGCGTCTCTTTTATTTACACGGGAGTGCGTATCTGTTCTTCGTGTTTATAGGCGATAGTTCATAGCTTAGTAGCTCGCGGTGAGACCAGTGCCTTAGGCCTCACACAAGTTCACATCGGTACATTTAGGTTCCAACGGTTTTTCATTGTAAATATGTGTATAGTATTAATTGACGTACGTAGTTCATGAAAAGTAACGCAGGGAAACTATGTCGATCGAAAAGTTGATTGTCCCGTCAACGTGCACTTTTCGTGGCAAAATATATGGTTGACAGAAAATTTAAATATTAAATTTTGTTCTATCTTCCTAAGGCCCACCATACAAGAGAAATCGATGTTGAAATTTTAACCTAATCGGCAGGAAATAGTTTGTGAGAAAATTTTACGAGACAAAACATTTTGCAACTCTGTTTTAATTGAATATTGATCATAGTGAATATATCCTAGTATTAGGACAATGAACCTCAGAAGGATATTACTATAAAACAAATGCGCACCATCTTAGGATTACATCTCTCGAATACATATTAATCCAACGCTGATTTTAAAATCAAAATCGATATATATTAAATATATTTATATCGCAGGCGACATGATGAAAAATGCCTAGAATATTTAACCCTTTAATGGGTTTTGGTATCTTATATTTGCGATCATACAAAAAATAAAACCAAATCAATTTACAAAGACGTTAGGTTTCATTTGGATGCTTTAACAGAGCTGTCAGATGGTCAAGGGGTTAAAAAATACTTTTCTGGGACTGCTGACTGCTGTCATCATTATAAAATGTATCTTTTCCCAATTAACGGAAATTCAAATATCCAGCTTTGTAGGCAGGGTCACTACCAACTAGGCTACGGAGGCTGACAAACCATACAGGGCGTCCCATGACTATGGGATATGAAGGGAAAGTACCTTAAATATTCTAAGAGAGGATATTTTGCTGAAAGAAAAAAATATGTTATTCTTATACAGCTGCGTTCAAAGCCTTTTAAAAAATTACTTGCTTCAACCGGAAATCGACCCAACTACAATTTTTTTTTCGAATTTGGACCAAATATTTTTGGTTATTCTTTTAGTTTTAGATGTTATGTTTCTTAGGAGAAATTGTTATTTTTTATCCATTCTTTCGAATGACATCATAAAATAACAAATTTTTCGTATTTAAGTAGGTTCGATGCCGAGAAAAAGCGAGATTCTTTTGGAAATTTTTGAATTCAGTATTTTTCAGTATCATAAAGTCTTTTTTCAGCGAAATATCCTAATATCCCACAATCTATCTATAAATTCTCAATATTACAGTTAGATTATAAATAATGTAATGTTTAAGTTATTAAATGTAATTTTATGTATTCAAATGCAATGTATATTGTTTAATGAATAAAATGAAATGAAAATTTTGGGATACCCGGTATGTTTCACATGCCTTCACTTACCAAACCGACTTTACAAAGAGCTTATACTTGAATAATTTCAGTACTTACAAGAACTGAGGGTTGCCACTTTTTGGGAGTGCTCGTGCAATGACTGGGCCCCAGCATGTCGTCTAGTATTGTCCTTAACTGCTCTTCGTTACCTGCAACATTATTGTTGTTTACCTATACATAAGAAACTATAGGTACAAAATAAAAGAATATAGTAGATTGTACAGCAAGGGCATAAAGTGACCCATTTTAAACAGAGGCAATTTTTTGGTCTGAGCGAAGCGAACACGAAAATAGTAGACGAGGGTAAAAATGGACATTTATGCCCATATTATACACTCTGCTTTTCACTTCGTTTGCGAGGAAAGTAAATAGCATTTTCACTGCAATTTACACAACGGAGTTGTCGTAAAGCGAAAGAAGAAAAATATATAACCAATACCCGGCTTTTTTTTAATTTTCAACCTGTCCTTAGAGTTTCAGCTGCTCGGTTTTTTGCCAAGTCAAACACTTCGGAGCATTTTTGAACAATGATCGATATCTATTTAATGTGATTTACTAAATTTAATAACAGAAAATACATAATTCTAATATTCTACCTAATATACATAAAATAATATAACAAGTTTTGTCAGCTATACTATTTTATTGCTCAATAAAATTGTGAAATGTTTTAACTGTTTTTTTGCTGTTGGGACCGATTACCTTAGCCTTAGAAAAAAAATACTTTTATGCTCTAGACCATAAAATGCGATTTTATGTCGTCTACGCACGACATAAAGGTGCACTTTTTGAGCAGGCGAAGTGAAAAAGTGTAAACTCTTTATAACGAAACTCAAGGGACTGAGCATTTTTTATCGTTATAGAGAGTTATCGTTATACGGAGAGAACAAAAAAAAAACAACCAAATTAACAAGACGATGACGATGGTACCAAGTATGCTTGGTCGAAGCCCATCACTTTCGAGAAAACAATGGGTCATACTACACGTGTTCAAGGCAATTAAGGTGGAATGTCACGGTCAGCTAGGCACTACTACGCCAATAGATGGCGTTACAGTGCCTAGCTGGTGCGAATTCTACGTATTTTTAAATTTTATGTATGATAATGGAAATATTTTTAATAAGTGATGTGTTTGCCTAAAATAAACTGCTATTTCTAATGTGGCCAACTAAATTTCAGATGAGGTTTAATTTACAAAATAAGTTTATTTGAATAAATACGAAACGCTGTCGCACTTGCGAAGTATGCACACACACATTCAAACCCTTATTCGTTGACGAAACTGATTGCTTATTTCTTCGGAACGTGTTTTGAACTTGGATTAGTTTAAGTTGGATGACCGTCTGACGCACATTCATGAGGAGTTGAGGACCAAGGTTCAAATCTCGTAATATCAAGATATATATTTTTTGCTTTATAAGACTTTTTATTTTTTTATTGATACTTTACCTATAATCACAATTATTCCAGTAATGCCTGTGGCCTATCCCACAAATCTTCACAAGCGTACAATTCTACTAAATTGTATACATTCCCATACAAAATAGTTGTCAACTTTGTAGAATTGTATGCTTGTAAAGTTTTGTGGTATTGGCCCCTGAACTAGCCACCTAGGTGTAATTTTGGTAACCTTATTTATTTACTTAAAACGTTTTCAGGTGATGTTATGGCATCCAGTTCCGGTATTTTTTGCATGGTCAATGTGGAATAGACCATACTACAAAAAACCGGACCGATGACCTAATAGGTATACAATCAGATTGGGACGGAATCTATTCCATGACCTCAGACAAGTTTTCATATATGTATAGTTATATATTTGATATTTCTAGTCACTTTAATTATTAGATTCCTTCCCATTCTAATCACGCGCGGAATACATAGATAAAGAAAACAGATCAATTCATAAATTCAGTGTTTTATTTACATCATTTCATATTATTTTTATTTATTCTTTCTGGTTTTAGTAGGTACTATCTCTGTCAATATACAGTTTTTATAAAATATCACTAGTGTTGGCAACATGTTTTCTATAAAAGTTTCGTCGGTCATTTGTGACACCTGCAGTTGGCCTTGGATCTGAAATGAGAATACTCATTGTTAAAATGGTGTCTGATGATTACTGGAATAAAAAATACAGTTCAGCTTTATCTAGTTAGATAGTGGTGATCCTGACTGCGAAGTTAGGGAGGGAGCCTGGGTTCAAAACAGGTTCAGTGAGCATCTACAAAAAGGTTATAGTTTTAAAAGTTGAAGGCCTGGAACTCATCATCCCTCGGGAAACTAACGTTTCCGGTATTTACATTAAAAATATGTTATACTTACAATATATATTGCTATTTATCTACATGACAACTTTCCTGGGTTATTTCAATCCGTGGAGCAGTTGTTTCGAAAACAACAAATGTTTTTATTATAATATAAGCATAGTGAAAATATTTAATAAAAAATCTGTTGAAATAGTGGGAGGAAAGATACTCTACCGGACTTACCTTTTGATTTCTCCGTAATATAGTATAATTTCTACAAGGCTTCGCTTACGAGTTTTTCCCGAGCCCGAGTATCGGTGTTTTTTATAGCCTTTCCTTGGCGTTTGTGGCTACATCCTCATGTGAATCACTGTAGATGCCACGCTATAAAATATTTCAAACAATCGTTAGCAATTTAGCGCCAATTCGGATTATACAAACCAAAGTAACCAAATGACTGCCGGTGATTTTGAAAGAAAGAGTGACGTTTGAATTTAGTGTTGCCGAAGTTGCCGTGCCAAATGGATACGTTCGGTTACACGCGACTATCATTTAGTACGCACATTTATTTTAATAACATTAAATGTAAGAAGTCCAACCTATAGTAGCGTAAACGTAACTATTATGTATATATTTTCTATAATAAATGGTCTTCTGATACAAAATATAAAAATCAAGCAAATCGATCGAATACGGAATATCATAAAATAGTACGCGGGTCGGCTATTGGGTGTATATAATGACCTATATGGCAACATTAGCAACGCTTTCCGTTTGATGCAGTTTGATGGAACAAAATAAAATAACAAATTGCACGACATGCGTTCGGTTTGACAGAGCGGCAACTCAGCATTGGTGGTCAACTGGCAACGTCGCTTTTTAACGCACACGCCGAAGATACGATTGGTGTATGACACTGTCGCCGCCGACCCACACATTGACAAATTTGTATTAAAATAAAGTAGTGTTTTAAGCTATTATTTGACCATTTTTATTACGGAAATAGAATTTGCCGCAAATAAATATCAAAATGATTGTGGATGGAAGTGGTTTCATTGTAAAACTATGCTCCATTTACCCATATTTGAATATATCAATTAGTATGAAAAACGAACCACCTTAAGGATAACAAAAGCTAGACCGACCAAGGCTGTTTCGGAGCTTCAAAGTCTTGTTACCGATAATAAACATTTACTGTCTAAAATATTTCACACATTTCTTCGTAATAGAGAATGGCGTATCGCTATAAATAGTGTTTCAATATGTGGTTTTTAACGCAAACCAACCAACCCACTTCAACGTTATAGGGAGGTTATCGTTATAAAGGAAAACGTTATAAAGAGTTTACACTGTAATAGTAAATACCGTGGTTCACGAGGTGACTGAAGAGTGCGGTGACCCAGTGCCGGTAGTCCTTCGAGAGACGTAGGTGGAAACAGGACGCCACCTGCCCTTCTAGCCAACTGCGCGCCGCGTCTGAACTGTAGTTTCTGTAATGTAATATTGCCATTTTATTTCAATGAAAATACAGAATAAATATGTATAAATGTAGACTTTGGCGTCAGTCAGTGCTATTTCGCGGGAGTTAATGAGGCCTGCACGAGGGTGGCCGTCGGCAGTGCAGCGCAGCTGACTACTTTCTCAAAGTAAGACCTGTTTTACCTCAGATTTTTATCTCACATCATCAGCCTATCTCAGTCCACTGTTGGACGTAGGCCTCTCTTATTAACTATGAATATAGACGTATTAGGATGTCCTTGTCCATAATCGCTACGCTGGGCAAGCGGATTGGTGATCACAGTAGTGTGTCTACTATGATGAGGCTGCTGCCCATCATCAATCTTCTATCAAAGAATGGTCAGTGACACTTCAATCTCTTACGACACCCGCGGGAAGAGTTGGGGTGGCGACACACGGGCAAGTCACAAGTCACGTGACCATAATAATGTATGGAAATGTTCACGGGACTTTTCGTATATGTTTATTGGCTATCGCTTATCGTATACGATTACAGAATGGCATTTGACTAGGCCTGCAGGCATCGTCTTTATGACACTAATGGTAGGTGACACTTCAATCCTTTAGTCGACTCTTACGACACCCGCAGGAGGAGTTGGGGTGGTGACAAATGTATTCTTACTGCCGTCACTACACGGCTATGCTATGCTACGTATGCCTTTCAGAAATGGTCCTGAATTTTAGTTGACAAGTGTCACCTCCTCTTCAATGCATCACGGTGATGAATTTCAATATCGACCTTTCAAAACTTGTACCATCATTTAAAAATAGTTGTGATTGGTCCATCAAAGTTTTGATTGGCTCTATTATATAAACATTTGTTAATGAAGTTGTGCAGAAATATGCGCGGTGTTAAGAAAAGCGCTATGTCCTGCCCATCTTGACACAATTGAACAATTGTTTTTGGGGGCATTTTTGAGCTGGCGTTAGACTTAGCGTTGAAAATGTCGGAAAAAAATAAATTGTTTTTTTTCGGTAATGTATGAAAATTTCCTTTTTTCTGTTTTTTTCGGGTTTTTACAGAAATAATCAATGTCACTGTCACTCTTTTCAATCTGTTTCAATTTATTTTTTCTCAGTGACATCGCTTTCTCCTAATATAAGTGAATATTAGATCTAATTTACATAGGTTTAGAGTTGAAAATTAAAGTGGAAAATTTTATTAATTTATTCAAAAAAATCCGGAAAAAAAACAGGCTGTTTGGAAAAAAACGGGATTTAATCCGGAAATTTTCAACGCTACGTTAGACGTCCATGTTATATATGGTCGCAGATAAGATTGTAGTAGTTACCCGGCGGGCTGATGTGCACGAACAGGCGCAGGGTACAGCGAGGAGGCCCGCGGGGCGCGCGTGGAGGCCTGGCCGCCACAAGCGCGCCAGACGGGGTCTCGCGCGTCTGACCATACCACCCTGTATATCATACAACTCGTGAGTAACATAAGGGTCATTGTCAGATTTAGGTTATCGTCTTTTCGGTGGACATAAATAAAGTTAAGGAATTCGTGTACTAATTTTGCGATAAAATAATTACTGGTACAACTCTACAACGCTATGTAATAAAATCGTAGCATAGACTTATAAAAGCTGTTAACTTTTGACCACCGAGTGGACAACTTTTGTTTTTCCGACTGACAATAACCCATAAATGTAAACACGACTTAACCTCGTAAGGCTCAATGTATAATCAGTGCACGAAACTTTAATATTACACACCCGAAGTTAAATTATCAGCTAACCTACATAATAGTATATTACGACACAAGTGCGAAAAACATGAAATTCGAAACGAGTGGCGATGTTTGTTTGAGAAATCGACACGAGTTACGAATTTCGTTTTTGCACGTGTGCAAAAATTACTTTTTTAGTACAAATGGTGCCTTTTTTAGGTGCAAAAAGTATGTCATTTTACGTCAGGTCCAAAACTTCGGAGGGCCATCTGCACCAAAAAACGAGACACATGCAAAAAACGAAATTCGTAGGTCTCCCTATCGGTCGTGTTTTAAAACATCGACACTCGTTTCGAATTTCATGTTTTTCACACTTGTGTCGTAATGTACTATTTTTTCATCATACTAGCATTCGCAACGCAATATTGCCTACACGCGTCATAGAAATATTAGTACCTACGTTATTTCATATTATTTTGTCTTATAACTTTTATTTGCTGGTAAGTGTGATGCAAAACATTAGAATACAAACATAACGGATTACAATATCAATTACAATACAAACTCGAGTCATTAAAAGCCCTACGCCAAACGTCGGGCTTCTAACAAACTCCCCTTAGCAATACCATACATACTTACACTCTTATTCATAAACGTTTCCTAACTTAGCAAGCCTCTAATTATAGTTCGTCCCTATAGGCCTTATAGACATATTGCTATCGGAAAGGGACAAACAATACTAAGCAGCTTGTTAAGTTAGACATTTATGAATAAGGAGGTTATACTATAAAATTCTTTCAAAATTTCAACTTACCATGCGTACAATTTTTTGGAATAAATATAACTTTTCCCGTTGCTGAGTGAGATCATAGGGTTGCCGTCCTCCAAGAGTGAACAATTTGTCACGGACACTGAAATACATTTCAACAATCACATATCACGAATGACAAGCCTAAATAATTTGAGGTTACATACATTTATATTTTTATGCCCTCCGGCCGGCAAACAGTACATTGCCGGCCGCTGCGCTAAACTAAGTTGCCGCCTGCCGGCTCCGTTGAGCAGAAAAATAGTATACACCGTTAAATGGGAAAGCTTCGGATCACATGTTTGTCGGCCTCTGCTTTGCCTCGGCCTACAATTACACGTCATCCGAGACTTTTCCCACTTAAACGGCCTTGGCATTACGTAAAATATGAAACTAAAGAAAATGTGGACGAATCAACTTTTTGTTACTTATTGTCATGGTTAACTGTCTGTTATTTATTGCCATGGTTACGGTCACCTGACGAATGATGGCCTTATTCAAAATGATGCTTCTTAAACTATGCAAACATGCATTTTTCATTCCTTAACGAGCCACTTACAAATATGCACAGGCGCGGATCCAGGCACCTCCCCCTCGCACTAGACTTACGTATGGCTAGGTGTTGTTTTAAGTATAAAATACTATCATATCATAGCCCCCCTCCCCTCAACGAAGTCGCCCCCCATAATCTGCGCCTGAATATGCATGTTTTCATAATTTTGTATAAAACCAGTTGAAATAAAAAAGAGAATAAAGTTGATTCACGCATGTGCATAATTTTGTTAATAGTAACCATACCTACCAAGCTAAAAATTATGATTTCGACTCCTGTCAAAGACATTTATTTTAGTATCTAAAAGGGTTTTTTCAAAAGGGCTTATTTCCATTCTGTCAATAAGAGTAACTTTTTCTATGTCTTCTTAAGGAAAATAATGTCTATCACTCCTCATATACCCAATTTAGTAATAACCATGCCTAAAAAGCTAGAAATTCCGAGTTAGACTCCTTCTGATCCTGCAAGGGCATTCATTTGTATTTATCAAAAATATTTGTTCCATTTTTATCACAGTTGGACATCAGTCATCAATCAGATTTGAGAATATTTCTGTACAGTAATAGCACGTTCACTGCGGTAGGAGGTCTTTCGACCCCCTTACGAAGTATGGTTAATTACAAGTTAAACTAATTGCCGCAGCGAAGGTGATAGACTCACCGCCTTGTTGTAACAAGTTACGGAAGCAGAGTGGAGTGACGACACATGTCGCGGTCGCGAGATTCCAAATGCCGAGAGATGCCGCGGTGGTGACCACCGCTAGGGTGTCACCTGATGGTTGCTAATTCATTATTCCTCTACGGTAAACTCACCGCCTTGTTGTAACAAGTTACGGAAGCAGAGTGGAGTGACGACACAGGTCGCGGTCGCGAGATTCCAAATGCCGAGAGATGCCGCGGTGGTGACCACCGCTAGGGTGTCACCTGATGGTTGCTAATTCGTTATTCCTCTACAGTAGATTCACCGCCTTGTTGTAACAAGTTACGGAAGCAGAGTGGAGTGACGACACATGTCGCGGTCGCGAGATTCCAAATGGCGAGAGATGCCGCGGTGGTGACCACCGCTAGGGTGTCACCTGATGGTCGCTAATTCATTATTCCTCTACAGTAACTCACCGCCTTGTTGTAACAAGTTACGGAAGCAGAGTGGAGTGACGACACATGTCGCGGTCGCGAGATTCCAAATGCCGAGAGATGCCGCGGTGGTGACCACCGCTAGGGTGTCACCTGATGGTCGCTAATTAATTATTCCTCTACAGTAGACTCACCGCCTTGTTGCAACAAGTTACGGAAGCAGAGTGGAGTGACGACACATGTCGCGGTCGCGAGATTCCAAATGCCGAGAGATGCCGCGGTGGTGACCACCGCTAGGGTGTCACCTGATGGTTGCTAATTCATTATTCCTCTACAGTAGACTCACCGCCTTGTTGTAACAAGTTACGGAAGCAGAGTGGAGTGACGACACATGTCGCGGTCGCGAGATTCCAAATGCCGAGAGATGTGGTGGTGACCACCGCTAGGGTGTCACCTGATGGTCGCTAATTCATTATTCCTCTACAGTAGACTCACCGCCTTGTTGTAACAAGTTACGGAAGCAGAGTGGAGTGACGACACATGTCGCGGTCGCGAGATTCCAAATGCCGAGAGATGCCGCGGTGGTGACCACCGCTAGGGTGTCACCTGGTAGTTGCTAATTCATTATTCATCTACAGTAGACTCACCGCCTTGTTGTAACAAGTTACGGAAGCAGAGTGGAGTGACGACACATGTCGCGGTCGCGAGATTCCAAATGCCGAGAGATGCCGCGGTGGTGACCACCGCTAGGGTGTCACCTGACAGCGTCAGCTTGGCTGCTGGTGACATTAGGGCTGAAAATAAATAAAGAGCTTAAGGTTTTTGAATTATAACTAACGTGAGACTTGAACATATTAAAATATTATCGAACCGGGTTACTCCCGTATTTAAGTCAATAATTGCTCGACATGTTCCACTGAAAGTAACACTGAGGGTAGATCTTTCCTTGCATCGCCCCCGCCACCACCGCCCGCGGCCAGTACCCGTTCTAGCAGGGCGCAGGCCCGCACTACGCCGAGGGTGCTCCAGACGAGGACCCTCTTAATGGTTCGAAAAATGTCGAGCAGTCATTGTCTTAAATACGTGAGTGACCTGGTTCGATAATATTTTTATTCGGTTTAACATTTAATAACCGTGTTAACTCGGGGCAAGTTATAGGAATTGGATATAGATATAGATTTATGTCGTCATAGATAATTATTTACTATCACATCATAGAAACATCTTCATAGTAAAGTCCTTCGACAAGGTGGACTGATGACCTGGTGAAGGTCGCAGGAGTCCGCTGGATATGGGTGGCGCAGGACCGGTCATTGTGGAAATCTTTGGGAGAGGCCTATGTTCAGTAGAGGACGTCTTTCGGCTGATGATGATGTATTGTAATTGTTATGTTTGAATATCACTATAATAATATCATGCGTTCCTCGTTAGTTCAGCTATGTTAACGACATGAAATAAAAAGGTTTTTTTTCTTCGGTTACTGCGAGGATTACACATGAAATAAAACTATGAAAAAAAATAATTTAACTTCATCCCCGTCCCCGTTTTCATAGTTTTTTTTTTAAGTTAAACGATTTTATTGTAAACAGACATAGTAATGTTGCAGATAAAATGTACTAAAAGCTAAAAAAGAATTAAATATAATCATTTATTGAGTACATTTATCTGCAACATTACTATGTCTGTTTACAATAAAACAGTTTACATAAAAAAAAAACTTTTTAATTTATTAGTTTTAGTGCACTGTATTCTATTTGTCAAGCCCTCTTATTTGATACCCATATTGATGGGATTAAAAAAAAAGGTTATCCGCCATTTTGAAGCAGCGGTCACGTTGGAGTTACAATAATAATGAATATACATCACTGTATTGTCACCTGAACCAAAGGGATATACCAAATTTAAGATCAATCGGGTGACAGAAACAGGGTGAAATTTCAATTACTAAAGGACCAAGGGCATATTTGTATGGAGAGTGGACCAAGAACCAACAGAGATGAACGTGGTGTCATTCAATAGGTATTTATATTTATTTCATTTCATTCTATGGGCACTATGTTCAATTCCATTGCAAAACGGAGATATTTGTATTTTAGTGAGAGTAAATACTATGATGAATGGTGTCTGAATGACGGTGATTTACTTAGAGAGTACAAGCAGGACGCCTTACTCATATAAAATTATCCAATGGTGTTCAACTTTGCACCTATAGAATGAAAAAAAGTACATAAACAGACCTTTTTAATGACATTACTCCCAGCTCTGTTGATTTTTGGTCCATTTTGACGCATAGTCCTTTGTCCCAAGAAAACAAACGGGGTAAGCTAAATAAAACCGTTTAAAAACAAAATAGTGTTTGGTTGCGCCTAGCACGTCTTACCGAGCGGCGGCAGCGCGCGGGTGGCGGTGCGAGCGAGATGCCAACCGCCACGTAGCGCGCGTCGCATGCTATACACGTTACTGGAGAACCTGGGGATAACTGACTGAATATACAAACGATACGCCTCCTGGAGTATGTGAGGCTACTCACGCGTTTCCGCTACTGCCATTGATTTAGAATATATAAGTGGATTCCCAAACAGCTCAAAAAAATGGCCCCAAAAAATGGGCTGCAGAAGTAAATATTGCGGTCCTTTTGCTCCGCTATTCAGTTCTGACAGTTGACATTTGGTCACCTTACGGTATAGCATCATTATTCCTTAAACATAAAAAGTTTCTACTATTTTGCGATGTTGTTCGCAAATTTGACACTTATTGCTCACTTCACAAAGTTTTTTATTCTTTGAGTTTTTTTTATTATAGTTTATTGTAAGTGAGCGTTATTAGCTTCAACTGAAACATGATAGAAATGACTTTTAGTGCCACTTTTCTTAGTTTTTTTGTTTGGCTCTGTGCGTCCATTTATTATTTAATGTCATTGGCTACTGCAGCTGTGGCCAGGCATCTCACGATGCCCCGATCGTTGCACCGTCATTTGGGGACGGTGTTGAGAGAACCTAGGAATAACATTGTTTGTGTTTGTTGCGCCTAGCACGTGTTACCGAGCGGCGGCAGCGACGATGGTGGGACGGTCGTTGCACCGTCATTTGGGAACGGTGTTGAAAGGACCTGGGGATAACATTGTTTGTTTGTTGCGCCTAGCACGTGTTACCGAGCGGCGGCAGCGCGCGGGTGGCGGTGCGAGCGAGACGCCACGCGTGCAGCGTGCCGTCCGCGCACGATACTGCCGCGTAGCGCGCGTCGCATGCTATACACGTTACTGGGGAACCTGGGGATAACTGACTGGATATACAAACCATACGCTCCTGGAGTATGTGAGGCTACTCACGCGTTTCCGCTACTGCCATTGATTTAGAATATATAAGTGCATCCCCAAACAGCTCAAAAAAATGGCCCCAAAAAATGGGCTGCAGAAGTAAATATTGCGGTCCTTTTGCTCCGCTATTCAGTTCTAACAGTTGACATTTGGTCACCTTACGGTAGAGCATCATTATTCCAACATAAAAAGTTTCTACTATTTTCCGGTGATGTTCGCAAATTTGACACTTATTGCTCACTTCACAAAGTTTTTTATTCTTTGAGTTTTTTTTATTATAGTTTATTGTAAGTGAGCGTTATTAGCTTCAACTGAAACATGATAGAAATGACTTTTAGTGCCACTTTTCTTGGTTTTTTTGTTTGGCTCTGTGCGTCCATTTATTATTTAATGTCATTGGCTACTGCAGCTGTGGCCGGGGATTTTACGATGGTGGGACGGTCGTTGCACCGTCATTTCGGAACGGTGTTGAAAGGACCTGGGGATAATATTGTTTGTGTTTGTTGCGCCTAGCACGTGTTACCGAGCGGCGGCAGCGCGCGGGTGGCGGTGCGAGCGTCGCATGCTATACACGTTACTGGAGAACCTGGGGATAACTGACTGGATATACAAACGATACGCCTCCTGGAGTATGTGAGGCTGCTCCCGCGTTTCCGCTACTGCAGCTGTGGCCGGACATCTCACGATCTCTATTGTTAAAATCATGACGATTAGAGACCTTTTACATCTCTAAATCTTAATATCTCTTTATTCTGACAACTAGAGGAACTTTACATCTCTAGTAGAATAGATATAGATATTTAATAATGTTGTGAACTTGTACAATAATAATTATTTTTGTTTAATATTATGATCCTTTATTTATTTCTGTCTTTTATAAAAATGTCTATAATAATCTTTTTTTTTTATGTAATACATTCTTTAATGCATGTTATTTTAATAAGATGTATTATTATACTGTTTTGAAAAAATAAGTCCACCTGACTTTCTTACTGGTTCTTCTCAGGAACGGCGTAGGGTTTGAACCAGTAGTAGATTTTTTTTTTCTCTCTCTTGATAATGTCAGACGATTCGAAAGTGCTTATTAATAAGCTTACTTGAATAAAGAATAGTTTGACTTTGACTTTGACTTAGTGGAACGCTGGGACGGTCGTTGCACCATCATTTCGGAACGGTGTTGAAAGGACCTGGGGATAACATTGTTTGTGTTTATTGCGCCTAGCACGTCTTACCGAGCGGCGGCAGCGCGCGGGTGGCGGTGCGAGCGAGACGCCACGCGTGCAGCGTGCCGTCCGCGCACGATACTGCCGCGTAGCGCGCGTCGCACGCTATACACGTTACTGGAGAACCTAGGGATAAAAATTTGTACATTACATCAGAGGCCGCGAAATAGTACATTACTATAGAGGATGGGAAACGAAGGGTTACAGGCCAAGTAGATATATCTGGCCGAAGGAACTGAGGCCAGATAGTGATACGCGGCCTGTAACCCTGTTTCTCGCCGAGATTTGTATAGTGCTTTTCTCAAACTTGCCATGAAATAAAACGAACTGATTTCGCCGAACCATACTACTTAATTTGTAAATATACCAACAGTACAGTATCGTATCACATTAAAAAAAAACATTCGCGCCTAACTTTTTTTTAATTTGTTTGAGGTCTCCTTTTACCTGTTGGTATAGACATTAGTTCTAAGGTTATTTTTTTTTTCTGTGGCTGAATGTTAAGACCTAGTGTCACAATTTGACGTTTCAAAACAAAAGACAGTTTGTTTGCAGTCCTAAGTGTGAAATAAATACATGAAATCTCTTTACATATCATCTTAAGGCCATATTCTTTGACCCCTCAACGCTAGTTTTAAGAGTCATCCAGCCTCCGCTAATACCCGTGACAGTCGCCGTCAATGATGACGTGATACTGTAATACTCATAGTGAAAATATTTACAGTACTACAACTATGTGACTAGTATGAATTGAAACGACATAGTGTAACATAATAATAATATAAGTGATTAATTTATAATCTGGCAAGCTCTAGCAAGCCATGTGTAAAGTAGACGGTAAATTTAAAAAATACACGGATGCGAGACTATCCCATTAATATTTAATACGAAACTCGTTATAGATCCGCGGTCCTATAATGCGTATCAGGCGTACAATTTCATAAAAATGATGCAAACATGCTGATTTTCAAAATTTTTGATGGACTGTCCACGAAAAAAGTATATAATTATACATGATGATCAGGGGTCGAACTAATCATGCAGATGACGCAAAAATAACGTAACTAATTTTGCATTATAGGATAATGTTTTTATTTAAGCTTCCGTGCTACATATTTCACAAAGTAATACAGCGTGGCCAGCGTGGGTATTTGATACGGGCGAATAATTAATCCAGCTATAATATCTGATACTACGAGTCGTATAAGATAACCATTTCGTTAAATTTTGTTGTCGATTAGGTGTAATGATTTTTCTAAAGTGCAACCCAGCAGCAATGTATGCCGGCCAACTGACATGAGACTCGTATGACGTTTAGATACTTATGTCTACTTTAAGTAATGTGGCTACCAGTGGATGCAATACATTGCGGGCTCAATTATTTTGTATGAAAAAAAAATACTTTAATTTCTAAAATAAATTTATGTAAATAGGTTCCCTAGGTCCGATAGTAATCGCCACTAAAATATTCGCCCGTATCAAATACACACGCTGTATAATAATCGCGAGTAAATCCATTAAATTTATACAGGATGAAAGATGTATTGATTGTATTTTGTAGTTACACCCAGGGTATACTTGCTGCTATCATAAAATTTGTGAGGCCTATATTAAAGGGTGTATCATTTATTATAAATACGACTTTACTTGGCCATATTTTTTTATATTACATGTTTATATAAAAACATATATGTGTCTAATTACTGCTTCAATAAGGTACACATTTCATCCTAGAAACTCGATGTAAACCATCTGGATTAAACACAACTAATCCAATCCAAAATCCTGATCTCCTGAGTAATAAAAAAATATTTCGGACAAGTATTTATTATAAGAAAATTTACGTTTTGCGAAAAAGACGACATCACACACAAAAAAATCGTACTTTGAAACACACGCTTTCATGTGCTTCGTAATGTCAAACATTTAGATATTGCCATAGCTCTTATATTGCCCAAAAAAATGACCTGAATTTGTGAAAGGATACTTTAAAGAGAATATGGTACCTATGTAGCTTACGTGTATTTTGACTTTGACATCTAATATAACTGTCATGGAGCATTTATATCTACCTGTTCTACACTTCATTTTTTTTAGCATTAGAGAGACCTTTGCAGAACGAGATATAAGGTTTTTTTACAGGCACATTCTGCGGATCGAACAATGAATACGAGTTATTAAATATCACGTATTTATTATCATGCTATATTAACACATACATTACTTAGTGTTGTGAACAGATAAGAAACATAATGCTAGTTAATTTATATTCTAAGATGAAAAGATAAGAATTTTGATAAATTGCGTTTGCAATTTTTCATGGAAAGGTTGTACATTAAAAAACCTAAAGAGGCAGAGTTCTCACACAATTTTAAAACGTCACTGTCACTATCTGTTATTCGATTTATCGGTTGAGTCGGTTGTGTTTTCTATTGCTGTTAGCTTACTTAAAGATTTATGTTGTCGTTTTTGTTCAATTTCGTTATTAATTGTTCATCTATTTAGATATTTTGTTTGTTGGTTGGTGCACATTTAAAATGGATGAAGTCGCAGCTGGTTCCGGCTAACGTTTATTCATCTCTAAAGAAGAAACGGCAAAAGCAAAATCCTCTGACTGCCAGTGAAAAGCGGATGGTGGTTAAGTAATATTTACAAATTAGTGTTAGTAATGTGCCATAGGAAGGAATATCCCACTAAATCAGACCGTGTGAAAAAGACTGCTGAGACTGCTGGCATATCGTTGGCTACGGTATAATATTTAATATTAAATATAATAATATATAAACGATATACAACATTTTAAAAGAAAATAAGTTTTTAAATGAAATTAGATAATATAATAGATAACACTGTAGAATTTTTTATTATAAACGTTGGTAGTTTCGAGTCCTCGGACTCTTCCACTGACAGTGAAAAAAACTATGAAGAGTATGTCATCATTGTCATCTAAGTTTTATTTTCTTATTTGTTACCAAATTCAAACTACGTTAGAGCGTCCCAGAATAAAGCTGCCCATAATGGCGACAAATACTAAACGACGTTGCCGATGGGCAGGGTTGTCTTACTATTGTCATCTGCTCAGTCTTTATGACACCGTGTCCGCTTTTATACCGATAGTTTAAATCCTTAAATGCATGACTTTTAAAAGTACTGGGAGTGCATAATGTAAGCTAGATTAAATATGCAAATATTGTAAAATTTTAAACTTCATTAAATTCAGTAAATGTAAAATCGGTACGATATATGAGTTACAAATTTATAAAAAAATACTTAGTTAAAAACCGCCAAACACTAAACGAAAACCTTCAATATTTAGCTTTTTTCTAAATTGCCGCCATCTTGCTTATAAAACACTTATATTTTTTTTAAACACGGTTTTGCCAACAAATTAATAATAAATGTGAAAAGTATGCGTTCAGCTATTGGTAAATATCAAATGATATGTATGTAGGTACATAAGTTCCGAGAAATTCAGTGTAATCGGCCGAAATCGAAGAAGGAAGGTTTACGACCACTGCTACTTTGTTCACCCGTTTGACAGATAATTCTAATCTTAAAAAAAGGAAGTATAACTATGGATCAAGCCCATGGTGTTTCATTAAGGATTTTATGTATGGCTGATTCTTATAGCTGCTTCGCTGTTCTCGCACGCATAAGAAAGTGAAGGGCATCTAAAACGATGTGTACAGTCAGCATCAGAAGTCACTATACACTCGAGGTGTCCAAAGAGAGGTTAACATTTAAACTTTCAAAAAGTTGTTGACTGTCATGATAGTATTTACTTGTAAGCGCTTAACAAGTCACAAATATCTTAACAGTCGATTTTCATTAATTTCTTAACATACAACACATCATTGATACCTCAGCTGTTAAAAAACCACTGGTATCTAAGCAGTCAAAAAGGCAAATATATCTGAACAAGAAGGAAAAATAGACGTTGTATGGTACAAATATGGTTGAATATTGATTGAAAAATAGCTATACTTATTTTAAGTAACTGTTTTGACAATCATCGAAAGCAGTGCAGTCTTGTCATCACATACATCTATCTCACATTTTTCTCTTCAAACATTTGACAGGTGCTTCTTATTCAACTTTAGGATAAATTATTTACTTTTCTCTTTTTACAAGCTTTTAGAATTTAGTTTCATCTTTCAGTTCCGTTTTCAGTTCCGTTGTCTATGATCGAATCTTGCAAGTTAAATTTGAATCATTTCCTGATTTTAGATTGAGCTGCTTAAATTTGATGACAATGCAATATTATTATGACAAAGAGCTGATCTGATGGTGGAACTGGAAGGTAGCCATAGGAACTTTGTGATGAAACAACCAAACCCCATTGTATTTGGGTTTCTTAGACTCGTCTCAATATGTGTAAGTTGGTCGCGGGAAGTAAAGCACAGTCAGCGACAATACTTTGTCTTCTTCTTCCTGCTTTTTCGTTACCCCGGCTTCTGCCACGGCCAGAGAGCCTAGGGCCCGCTTTGACAACTAGTCCCAAGATTTGGCCTAGGTGCTAGATTTTTACGAAAGCGACTGCCATTTAACCTTCAAACCCAGAGGGTATACCAAGCCTTATTGGGATTAGTCCGGTTTCCTCACGATGTTCTCCTTCACCGAAAAGCAACTGGTAAATAATGTCAAATGATATTTCGTACATAGGTACGGTACATAAGTTCTGAAAACTCATTGGTACGAGCCGACAGGATTTGAGCCCACGACCTTCGGAATGAAAGCCTTACCGGTGGGCCACCAACGCTCCCCCAGTGAAAAAAGCTTGTATGAAACATTCAATTTTTGAAAATAAAATGTTTTATGTTTGTTATCTGTTTCATTTCATTTTATTTTTCTCAAACTTGCAATGAAATATTGACGTTACCTACTGACGTCATATTGATAATTATTAGGTCCGGAATGAATGTACTCCTGCAACCTTCATTTATTACCTAAAAATATGTTATTACAAATATAAGTCATATTTCAATATTCTAAAGAAATGTATCCATTTTTAATAGTTTGCCATAACCTGAGATAGATGTATGCAGTGACAAGTCTGCACTGCTTTCGTGAGTTGTCAGTCAGTCAGACGTCAAAGCAATCCTTGTCACATATGGATCAAATATTCTTTATAAGTTATAACCAGAGGGATAAGTTATAACCTCGGAGTCGACATTTCCAACGACGTCCAATTCCGATGTCACCTAGAGGGAAAAGCTACGCTGGCATCCAAAAAGCTCGGTGTGCTCAATAAAGCGAGGGGATACTTTACTCCGGGGCAAAGACTTCTGTTATATAAGTCGCAAGTCAGACCCCATATGGAGTATTGCTGTCACCTCTGTGCAGGAGCACCTGTATACCAGCTTGCACCCTTTGACTCGGTTCAGAGACGAGCTCTCCGAATAGTAGACGATCCCAGACTCACAGGCGGTATTGAACCCTTAAGTCTAAGGAGAGACTTCGCCTCCTTATGTGTGTTCTATCGTCTGTACAATGGGTTGTGCTCTGAAGAACTGTTCGACATGATGCCAACGTCCACTTTTCATCATCGCACCGCTCGCCACCGACTGGGCGCTCATCCTCACACCTTGCAACTTAAATGGTCGCGCGCCGTGCGGTTTCAGAGGAACTTCCTCCCGCGGACGGTCCGTCTGTGGAATGAGCTGCCGAGGTTTTCCCGTTGGACTACAGTATGGGGTTCTTCAAAAGAGGAGTGTACAAGTTCTTATTGGGTCGGCAACGCGCATGTGACACCCCTGGGGTTGCAGGCGCCCATAGGCTACGGTGATTGCTTTCCATCAGGCGGGCCGTATGCTTGTTTGTCACCGACGTGGTATAAAAAAAAAACGGGCCTATTGTGAACCACGAACGATGTTTTGCCTTTCTCTTTCGCACTTGCAATGTCGAACGTAAGTGTGACAAAAAGGCAAAACTTCGTGCGTAGCTCGCAATAAGCCCTCAGGACCGCTACCGCGAAATCCGAAATCATCAAATCGAAAGAACTTGTCATGGTCACTCTTATTATACCCTAATTGAAGTGACAGAGAAAGTTACTTTGCAGCTGTTCAGCGGTAGGTGCCGAAGCTAGCTAGGAAAATACGTTTGCCATTTGGATTGCAAAAACTGCATTCAACGAACTAATTACAGAATGAAAAATTACAGTATTGAAAGTTATTCACATAAAATGTTGGTGCTTAGTTACCATTGAAATAACAACTGCTAAGCAACGGGTGGCACCTTGGCTGCTGACGTATGTGATTGGCAGCGCGTGTAGATATTAATGACAACTGCTTAAATTTGAGTGCTTAGTTACCACTGACTTTGTAACCGTTATTGACATTGTGATTTAATAACCGTGTACGTGTTAAAGAAAAACTGGAATGTTAAGATATATGTGACGAACTGAAAGCGTATGTGAAAATGATAACTTAGATGTTTCAATTTTTCTGACGATTTAAGTGTACATGACTTCTTGGACACCTTGCCCGCTCAGGTATATCTGCTGCTGACTGTACAAATCCTATTTTATGTAAAACATAAAATCCACCACATTTTATTTGTGTATGCCTGATTGGGGAATCATGAAGACTCAGTTTAGATAATATACTCGGGTAGCATCTTGACCTATTGCTTCTTAAAATAGTACCATGGAGTCGCTGAAATAGTCTTACATTCAGCTGTATAGGTTTGTCCGAAATACGTTTGATAGGCAATATTTTAAGCACGATAAAGCCCCTAAAAGAAACAATTTGGAAAGTAGCCATACATTACCTACACACCATACACTCAGAACATAGAAACGCAAAATAATCGATATTTCAAAAGTTAGACCAGGTTAAACTTGTATTTATAATAAACGATACAGTCTTTAATACTATTTGCGTTTTCTTTGGCTCTATATTTCTGATATATTGTGTTATCTCCAAAATGCATTTGAATGTTGGTTCTATGTTTAGTATGTTTTGATCACAGCACGTACATGTTTTTGTCACGTAACTCCAAAAAGGGTACATTATAACAATATTCTTGTAAATTCGACATTCAATTGTGTATTTTAAAACATTAGTAAAAGAACGGCATTATGTACCTACTCAACTTACTTATTTCAAATGACACTTTCGTTTTAGTAAAAATATTTTTTGAAAACGTGGATGAATAATGTCATCCACATTATTAGTACGATCACTGTACATGGTCAAGTTTATCTTTGTTATTATACAGGGTTACTTTTTCACCGTTACAATAAATATGTACCATATCATTGGTATAGATAATAGATCACATTTATCAAGTAAAATTTTCAATTTTTTAAAATTTTTATTAATTTACCCTTCATGCAAATGTAACATAGTGGGCGCCATTCCCTATAGCAACTTTAGTCATTCGTATATTTTTCCATTCAATTTTTTTATGAAAAGCTTATTTCTCAGTACAGATTGCGCATTTTTACGCGCTTGCGCTTGTGCAAGAAGCGGTTCATTTTACGTCAGGTCGAAATCTTCGGAGGGCCATATGTACTGAAAAACGTCGTACGATACACGGAAACGAAATTCGTAACTCGTGTCGATTTAAAGCACTCCCTTCGGTCGTGCTTTAATTTATCTCCACTCCTTTATTACTTAATTTTTTTCGCACTTAAATCGAAATGTACTAATTCTCGATATGTTTCGTAACAATTCGCATTATTTTCCATAATTTTTTTAATTGATAGTATATTATTAGTAGTATTTTATTGACACTCATGTCTGCCTGCGACCACGGGTGTAACGTCAGGATATAATTAAACGTAAGTTTACGCGATTAGGACCCGTTTGTATTTAAAATATGAGTGATAGTCTTGAAAGTTTAAATCAATATAGTGCGACTGCTTGCAAAACATTTCATAAAATAATTCGAATTCCAAAATAAATTGTGTTTTTAAAATTTTATTGGATGATAACGAACTATTATGGATATAAAATCCTATTTTTAATAGATACGAGTAGGTACCATTCTTAATTATTTCACTATTTTCGTCATGTCAAAATGTGTCATGGTCTTATCACCAGTAGTCATCCTACTGTTTTTATCTATACTGTGTAATATGTTTGTTATTGTTTTGGTTTAATATATTGAATAACATAATTCTATTAATTTAGTCACTCACCACTTATGTTTATTCAGTCTCCGAAGCCCCAGTGATGATAACATTTTTTTATGTGTTATCACACCAATCTTAAAGATAGTTTGGTTGACGACAGCGGTGCGCAAAATTGACGTACGTCCTCCCTCCAACAGGTCCCGATTGGGACTGAAAGATGACAGCAGGAGCGATCCGGGAGAATAATTTCACATATTTTGTAAGATGAAATATAATTCTTACAATATTAATGATTTCTTCTTGTTAATCGTTGACACAGACTTTGACGTTTCTTCTGATATATTTTTTTCTTGGTAAAGTTATGTAGTTTCTTAGCAAAATGAGTTTTCATGCAGAGATTAGACCTATGTTTGGGATCGTTTTTTATAGGGCGAAGTTTGTTTAAATACTTAATACTAATCAATGCGCGATAGATCAAGTTCTCAAATGTAACATATATAAGTTTTACTTCATAAGGAAGTAGTATTATTGAGAAAATTGAAAAAAACATACGGGAATTCTACGCTTACCTCGCCTTAACACATGACACCGGATACATAGTATTTCCGGGTTTAATTTAAAGTAAGTAACATCAACATTCCGTAGCAAGTTTGAGAAATAGTACATTACATCATTCATCAGAGGCCGGGAAAATGAGGTACTCCGGCCAAGTTGGTATAATACCGGATAGGTAACGAGGCCTGGATGCTTAGCCAAGTTGCCAATCGCTAGCGCTTGCTAGCGCATCGTAGTTTTCCCTCTCTGTCACTCCTTCATAATAGTGCGACAAAGAAGGCCGAGGCATGTTTTCACGCCGAGGCATGTTTATGTTTAGTGCTTTTCTTAAACATAATACAAAGAAATACAAAAAAGATGACAATGTTGTCGAATTTAAAAAACAAGGCCTGTCAGTATTATGAAATTCCATTCCATCCCAGTGAGTTACTGCGCACTAAAAGCGATACTTCCGAGTCTATTTTAAGGAACGAAAAGACAATAATTTTATTGCATGTTCGAGAAATTGTTATTTAATGGACTTTAAAAAAATATGGTTGCAATAAAAAACTAATTCAGTAAATTGATAACTCAAAAATATATGACTATATTTACCTAAATATGTTTCCCAAACTGGATCACTGGACGCAGAGTTGTTAGGTAGGAGCTGTAGGCGGGATAGCGTGCCGTACTGTGTGTTACACGCCTTGTTTATAACCTGCAATCATCAAATTCAGATATTACACTCCCGTTCAATATGTTCAGGGGCCCATTTCTCGAAAACTTATAACTTGTTACACAAGTAGAGTAAGTTTTAACACTATAAATTAGATAAGGATTTCCGCTTGTATTACAAGTTACAAGCTTTTGAGAAATAGGCTCCAGGTGGAATTTTTCATAGAAAATACCTCCTAAAATGTACGGTAATAAGTTTTTCAATCATGACTTGCTATTTTTGTGTCTATGAAGTCATATGACGTTCCATGATCGTGTTCGTGGATTAATTGGCACGTTTTAAATTGTATCTCGTTGTTTTGTATTTTTTATTAGTTCATGTTATTTTATTACCTGACGATCATAATATAAATTCATGTAGATTAGTTTAAGACAATTTATAGTGTGATTTTATATTATGAGAATAAATATCTAAATCTAAATCTAAATCATGTTTCTTGAATTGGGTTAAAAATTCAGGGAAATTCCAATATAATCCGATATTTAAATCAAACTCCACGACTCAATAGTGTGTGCATCCTCCGGCCAGTTGCTAAGAAAGGCATCCAGGTCGTCCCGCCATCTTCTTTTGGGTCTGCCTCGTCCGCGCCCATTTTGCGGCAATGATTTGGTGGCTGGGTCAAAATTATTTTCGTAATCTTATTTCGTGACGGAGTGGTGATTTTTGTATGAGATGATTTGTTTTCAATTTCTCATGTATGGATTAAAATGTAGCGTGAAAAAGAAATACCGGATTTTTTAAATAATATACTGCTTCTAAAAGACACGGTCGTATGAAACAAGACAACGAAAAGAATTGTGATCAGGCTACGCTAGCCCACCTATTCGGATGCATGCGGCAGATGTGGCCAGGTGTGGGCACGTCACCTGCAGCCTCAGCGGCCCGGCAGCTCGCACAACGGGCCCCGCGGTGCCGAGCGCGGGCGCGGGCAGGGGGGAGGGGGGGGGGGGCACGTCACCTGCAGCCTCAGCGGCCCGGCAGCTCGCACGACGGGCCCCGCGGTGCCGAGCGCGGGCGCGGGCAGGGGGGAGGGGGGGGGGGGGCACGTCACCTGCAGCCTCAGCGGCCCGGCAGCTCGCACGACGGGCCCCGCGGTGCCGAGCGCGGGCGCGGGCAGGGGGGAGGGGGGGGGGGGCACGTCACCTGCAGCCTCAGCGGCCCGGCAGCTCGCACGACGGGCCCCGCGGTGCCGAGCGCGGGCGCGGGCAGGGGGGAGGGGGGGGGGGGGCACGTCACCTGCAGCCTCAGCGGCCCGGCAGCTCGCACGACGGGCCCCGCGGTGCCGAGCGCGGGCGCGGGCAGGGGGGAGGGGGGGGGGGGCACGTCACCTGCAGCCTCAGCGGCCCGGCAGCTCGCACGACGGGCCCCGCGGTGCCGAGCGCGGGCGCGGGCAGGGGGGGAGGGGGGGGGGGGGCACGTCACCTGCAGCCTCAGCGGCCCGGCAGCTCGCACGACGGGCCCCGCGGTGCCGAGCGCGGGCGCGGGCAGGGGGGAGGGGGGGGGGGGCACGTCACCTGCAGCCTCAGCGGCCCGGCAGCTCGCACGACGGGCCCCGCGGTGCCGAGCGCGGGCGCGGGCAGGGGGGAGGGGGGGGGGGGGGGGGGCACGTCACCTGCAGCCTCAGCGGCCCGGCAGCTCGCACGACGGGCCCCGCGGTGCCGAGCGCGGGCGCGGGCAGGGGGGAGGGGGGGGGGGGGGGGCACGTCACCTGCAGCCTCAGCGGCCCGGCAGCTCGCACGACGGGCCCCGCGGTGCCGAGCGCGGGCGCGGGCAGGGGGGAGGGGGGGGGGGGGGGGGGGGGCACGTCACCTGCAGCCTCAGCGGGCCGGCAGCTCGCACGACGGGCCCCGCGGTGCCGAGCGCGGGCGCGGGCAGGGGGGAGGGGGGGGGGGGGGCACGTCACCTGCAGCCTCAGCGGCCCGGCAGCTCGCACGACGGGCCCCGCGGTGCCGGCAGGGGGGAGGGGGGGGGGGGGGGGGGGCACGTCACCTGCAGCCTCAGCGGCCCGGCAGCTCGCACGACGGGCCCCGCGGTGCCGGCAGGGGGGAGGGGGGGGGGGGGGGGGGGCACGTCACCTGCAGCCTCAGCGGCCCGGCAGCTCGCACGACGGGCCCCGCGGTGCCGGCAGGGGGGAGGGGGGGGGGGGGGGGGGGCACGTCACCTGCAGCCTCAGCGGCCCGGCAGCTCGCACGACGGGCCCCGCGGTGCCGGCAGGGGGGAGGGGGGGGGGGGGGGGGGCACGTCACCTGCAGCCTCAGCGGCCCGGCAGCTCGCACGACGGGCCCCGCGGTGCCGGCAGGGGGGAGGGGGGGGGGGGGGGGGCACGTCACCTGCAGCCTCAGCGGCCCGGCAGCTCGCACGACGGGCCCCGCGGTGCCGAGCGCGGGCGCGGGCAGGGGGGGCGCGCAGGGGGGAGGGGGGGGCGCGGCTCGCTTGGTCGGCACGTGCTCCGTCGCGGGCCCGGGGAGGAGGGGGCGGAGCGCTTCCGGAGGCGTTGGTCTAGACCGCTGTGTAATTAATCATTCATTAGTGAAAATCGTCGATTAGTGAATATGGATGTGAGGATTCGTAACCTGGCTATGGGCGAAACTTTCTTTGTACTTCTCCGTAATTGGCTTCGATTAAGCACTTTATTTTAGGCTTTGACCGACTGTTATCTTACTTAGGACCTTTTGTTTTGCGTTAAGACTTACTAGACAATCAGCAGTCTAGCACTTTTCTATAGTTAATGATGCAAAACAAAAGGTCGTAAGTAATCTAATTTATTCTTATTTTATATTTATCTCTTTGGTGACTAGAAATCCATAAGAAATATGTCGCAACTTTTGTTGATGTCGTTGCAAATAAAAAAAACATTTGTTTTCCTCTTTTGTTACAGCCAGCAATGTCTCTATAAATATTTTGAATTATGAATTATATCCCTGCGGTTCCTGAACCCCTTTCATAAACCCACACTCGTTATTTTTACGCTAAAAGAAACAAAAACTCAAACCCGAGTCGCCTGCAGACCACGGACACTGTAAAGTGTTCGAAACGAAAACAGGGTATTTTTCCGGATAAATTGAAAATTTCTATCATACAACCTTTATACAAGAAGGGAGAAAGAAATGATGTACGAAATTATAGACCTATAGCTTTACTCCCTGTTTAATCCAAAGTCTTTGAAAATACGATATTACAACATGTAACCAGAATGTGCCGTGTACTTGTATTTTCTTTGATATGAGTAAGGCATTTGATTTTGTTAAACATAGCCTGCTACTTCTTAAGTGTTACCGATATGGACTTCGTGGTAAAACTCATGACTGGCTGAAAAGTTATCTTTCCAATCGAACTCAGCAAGTTGAGATAGGTAGTATAGGTACTTTGTCTGATGAAAAGGAACTATGCTCAGTTCGATCAAAAATCAAACACAACGAAGTAGGAGTCCCACAGGGAAGCATCTTAGGTCCATTACTTTTTTTGATTTATATTAACGACTTGCCGGATGTATCTGATCACGATTGTACCATATTTGCTGATGACTTCTCTATTATAATACCATTTCATAATAAATTTAATAATGATGAATATAATAATGACATGAACAATACTATTTTTAAAATTATTCAATGTGTAAGTCTAATAATTTAAATGTAAACATAAGCAAAACTACTTATGTGCAATTTCATAACATATTTGGTAAAAAACAGGATATTAGGCTTCAATATAGCGGTAAAACCTTAGTAGAAAAAAACCAAACGCCTTTTCTTGGAATTGTATTAGATGACAAATGTAATTGGAGATCACACATCGAAAAACTATGTGGGAAGATTAACACATTTGCTTATGCGCTCTGGCGGCTGTGAAAAGTCTCTGACATGCAAACCGCTATTCAAGCCTATCATGGCTACGTCTGCTCTATAATTAGGTACGGCATTTTGATCTGGGGAAATTCAGTGCATGTCAATAGAGTCTTTATTGCTCAAAAACAATGCATACGCAACATCTGTGATGTTCGTCAGTATGTGTCATGTGTCATTAGATACTATACATTTTAAATTTGCATGTCTTCGTTTGCCAAAATATGTGAAACTCTGAATTATAATGTACCACTCTTGTATGTACCATATTTTATGCAAATAAAGTATTTATGATTTATGAACGTCGGGATGAAGTTAAATTTAATTAATATACGCTAGTTTTATTTATCCGTTTTCATAGTTTTATTTTATGTATAATCCTCGCGGTGACCGAAGAAAATATCAAACGATTATATTTTTAATACATAAAAACATGTCGGCTGTTACATATAAAGTTATAAACGACATATTTTTTTACGAAGTCACCAGAGAGATCAATATACAAAGAGAATAAACTAGATTGAGCTATCTCGGGATATGTAAAATGATTGCAATCAGTGCCCAACTCCGGTTACATAGGCAGTTATGTACCAGTAAAATAAAGTGCTTGACCGAAGCCAGTTACGGAGAAGTAATAAAAAGAAAGCTTCGATCAAAACTAGATTACAGTGATTACGAATCCTCCGTTACGTAAACGGCCGAAAGGCAAAACACGCCTTAGAAGTGTCTAATATTACTAGCAAAAACAGGTTTATTTTAATTTTGACAACAAAAAAATTATGTATTCACAAAATTAAAAGTATGAAAAATATACTTTTCATCAAATTCTCCACACAAAACGCCAATTTCATAGGTACGGAAAATAAACAAACGACTTACTTATCAGCACTCTTGTTGTGTTGCGAGGAGTTCCCGTGATTGCTCACGTTGGGATGTATAATGATGTCGTCACGTCGCTCCACGCGAATCCGCGATTTGCTCTGAGATGAGGTACTGAAGCAGTTTTTTGTGCCACTCGGAATTGACCCCAGAGATTCGCTGGAAATTATTGATATGTGTGAAAATGTTACCTCAGAAATTATAATCTTAATTGAAATTTGCCTCGCTCGAACCCGTAGGACTCTCAGCTCTGGCTTGCATTCATTGGCCGTCCAGAGAGGAGTCGTCTGAGCTATATCTATATCCCAGTGGTAGAAGTGTAAATTTTCGTAAGTCGCGAGTTGGTGCAGCGGCTGTCAAGCCACTGCGCAGAAAGCGGTGTACATCTCTCTACACTCCTGGGGGCTTAGACAAGTTTCCAATCGCTAAAGCTTAATCGTCAGTCGTAGGTGAAAGGCAGCTAACTGTGTTTGTCGCACTAATATGAAAGAGTGACAGAGAGGGAAAACTACGATACGCTACTAAGCGTTAGCGATTGGCAACTTGTCTAAGCACCCTGAGCCGCCTACACCGGTGTTGCCCCTGGCTGTCTCTTGTGACGGCATTTACGGGGGCCCATCTAGTCGGCGGCGAATCACCGCCTGCCTCGATAGCAAAGAGAAATCATTGTTATGGCAGGTGTCCGGACCTCTTTTCTATAGTTCCATCTCTGATCCATCCATCCTCCATCACCATAGCCCTTTAGTCTTTTCCATTACTCAATAGTCTCTATATGCCTACCGGTTTACGGATATCTGTTGATGTGCCCGTGAATGGGTTGCAGCAGGTGTACAACACAGCAAATTTCTCTAACTCTACCTACGTGTTGGATCTATATCCCCGCGCAAGCCTATCAAAAAACCGGTATTTTTTAGTCCGTGATTCTCAAGGAGATACAAACATTGAAATTTTAGAGTGAAACGCATTCACGACAGAACACAAGTTTCAATTTATACCTTAAACTAAGAAACAAGCTTAAAATAAGGTCGCACAGGTTTTTAACGTACACACATTACACCATCAGCAGAGTAGTTCGGGGAAAATGTAGCGTATGATATGGTATCTTTTCGAACTGACCGGTTTTATTATGCAGACTGCGACTTTTCTTCTGGACTAGTCGTCAAGAATTTTACAGATGTGTGGCATATCGATGTAATAATGTAATTTAGCAGATGGCCGATGGGGTTGAAAAGTGGTCGAGTGAAGTTACCATTTGGGAATATTCCGCATACAGTTTTTGTTTAGTTACCGGGAACGGCAGATAACCACTTCCAACCCGTGTATGTGGAGGTCCAAAGGGGAGGCCTATGTTCAGCAGAGGACATCATATGGCTGAAACTACGAACAAATAAAACATGGAAGCCGCACGCTATACTAAATTGCCTTTGGAAAACGATCCTGAATTTTAGTTGACAAGTGTCACCCCCTCTTCAATGCGTCACGGTAATGAATTCCAATTTCAACCTATAAAAACTTAAACCGCCATTGAAAAATAGTTGTTATTGGTCCTCAAAGCTTTGATTGGCTATATTCTATAAACATTTGTCAAAGATGTTGCGCCGAAATATGCGCGGTGTTAAGAAAAACTATGTCCTATATGCTTAGCACATGATTGGTATGCGCTGTCAGTATGTCGCCGCGAGATAGATTTTCCATCTTTTACTAACTAAATGAATAAAAGAGGGATGGGTAGTCTATCTCGCGACGACATATTGTCGCACTAATCCTGTGCTAAGCCTACTGCCCATCTTGGCACAATTGAACAATTGTGTTTGGGGGAATTTTTGAGCTGCCATTAGACATCCATGTCATATATGGTCGCAGGGCTGAAATGATGATGTGATAACAATATAGGACTGACCTGGCGACCATAGTGAGAGGTATGAAGACTGGCGTGATTCGCCGCTTGCCGTCGGAAGTGCGAGTTTCTATCTGACGATCCACCGGCCGGAGCGATACGGGCGATGCTGTGAGGGCTGGTTTGGATTGCTAAAACAATAATAGACAATTTATTGAAGAAATGTATAGTTTATTTAAATATTTATCTAACGTAATTTAAGTCGATAATTGGAAAACGTTGGTCACGTATGGAAACGTATGGTCACCTGGTTGGAAAACGGTTTTAGGTATTGCATCGGTAGACAGTGTAGACGTGCCCTTATTACCTAGTGACGTAGTGAGTGTTGTGTGCAACCCGTTTTTCGCAGTACAGGTCGGGCTTTGGTCGCGGATACTCTATGATGAGGATCCTCTAAATGGATCGAAACATGTCGAGCAATTATCGACATAAATTACGTGAGTAACCCGTTAGATAAATACATATTTAAATATGTTTGAGTCTCACGTTAGTTATAATTCTAAAAATGTATAGTTTTAAATATCATTATCTTGGCTAGGCAATCGATTGACATGGTTAAGTCATGAGCTGCAAATATGTGATTCCCTTCTTATTATCAAACCGGAATCAGAAAGGGATTTGAAAGTACTGTTGACACAACAAATGACACAACATTTACCAAGAAAAGAGTTGTCTATAGATGTTGTGAGTGATTAATTCATCTGTTGTCTGTAAGTCTCTGCGCTTAAAATACGAATATATGAATATAACTATGAATACATCCTAGATTGACTTATATGCTGTTGAGTCAACAGTACTTTCGAATCCCATTCTAATCGCGGTTTGATAATAATATCCGATGGATTGCAACTTCTACTTTCGTATTGTAACACATTTATGTTTATAATTACCTGAGATTTATCACTAGCCATGGAGGCATCCCGGCTGTCCCGTCTCGTGTCCTGTTCTCTCGCTAACAGGATTTCAGGACACTCCACTAGCAAGTTGGAGAGAGCGGAGTCATTTGCCGGACACTTGCCGTAGATTTTTTCGTAGAATGCATTCTGGAATTACGTTGGAAATTGAACTAATTGTGAAAACTCAATTCAAATTATTTATTAAATAAATATTTTGATTTCAGTTTTTATTTTTTCTCCAGTAGTCACACTATTTAATACTATACAGTGTGTAAGTCTAATACGGGCGATCAATTAAACCAGACATAGGGTTCATTAGTGTAATCAACTAATCATGGATTACGAGGTTTTTATTAAGTTACTCTTAATTATGACCCTACAGAATTTTTTTAAGATTATCGGAGCAGCAATGTAGGTACGAACACTTGTTATTGTTGATATGGCAGTTATGTCATCTGCTTTTGAAATTAGCTGTCAACGAGTGTTTAACTCGCGTATGTTGCTCTACATTGCGCGCCGAATTATTTTGTATGGAAAAATTTGTTGTTCTTCTTTGAAGTAAAAGTTATTTGAATGTACTTATTATATCGTATAAACTAACACCCGTTAAGAGCTTCGCCCGTATTAGACTTACACCCTGTATAAATGATATATATTGAATGTCATATACCAAAGATAATACGCAGGTTCGATTCCCACTTCGGAGGATGGCGATCTTAGTCGTTTTTTCTTTGGTATATGACATACAATATTTATAGTTTACGTTGGAAATGTTATACTTTGACCATGAATTGCGTAGTCGATATATCATAAGACCTTTTCTTTGTACAATTCTTGTATCTTCATCATCTTTTGGCCTATTTGAGAAATTATTTAATATCTAGAAGTACGTAGGTATACGGGATCCTAATGCATGTTATCTAATAGTACTCCCACGCCGCTAAATTAATAGTTTTTTTAAAGGTTTACCCCCTTATTCATAAACGTCTGCTAACTTAATAAGCCGCTAATAATTGTTTGTTCCTTTCGGCCTCAACAATGTGTCCATAAGAGCAAAAGGGACAAACAATTATTAGCGCCTTGTTTAGTTAGCAGACGTTTATGAATAAGGGGGGTAAGTTATTAAGTCTATGCGGAAGATTCGAAGCAAAAAGGAGTTTAAGGACTTAGGAGTGGGAATAGATACGCTTTAAGTTAGATAACGTACGGGATAAGCAATGCAATTGTAAGGCACTGGTTCCACTAGAGCGAGTAAGCGGTGAGCTATTGTCGTTAAAAACGAATGAAAGATAGCTCTTGTTTAAATAAATGAGAGCGATGATATTTTTCATCACACTTGCTGTCTAAGCGCGCCATTGCTTGCGCGCGTAGCGGGAGTAATAGAAAAGTGAAATTCCCTAGGGAGTAATAGAAATGTCAGTACGTCATTTAATCATATTATGTCTTAAAACTTATTCTTTTGTCGGCAAGTGTGATGAAAAACATTGTATGCATCACGGTTGGTAAGCGGAATACTAACTCAAGTCATAAAAGCCCTCCGCCTAACGGCGTCGGGCTTCTAACACTCTCGTTAGTGATTCCGTACTTACCTCCCTTGATGCACAATGTACTATTATCAACCTCCGTAGCCTATTTGGTAGTGACCCTACCTACAAAGCCGGAGGTTCCGGGTTCTAATCCCAGCCAGGGCATTTTTTGTGCGTTTATCACAAATAGTTGTTTCTTGATCATGGATCAACAATTTCATCAAGTTTGCTAGAAAAAATGGCTATAAATTGTACACTCGTAAGGCCTCACACAAGTTCACATCGATACATTTAGGCATGTATGGTGTATGGTATTAATTTACGTACAATTGTAAGTTCATGAAAAGTAACGCAGGAGACAGAAAATATGTCGATGTAAAAGTTGATTGACCCATCTATCTAGATATAGCGTCGCTTAGTATTCACAATACAAGCCTCAATTTGAGCTTAGTTTGTTACTAGGTTGATTTGTGTAAGACAATCCCATATTACTCGTAATTATATTTTTTTTTATAGTTCATTTGTCAGCGATAGCTCGAAAACAGATTTTACGTTCACTGGAGCGACTATCTTTTGTCTGTTTTTATCGTCGTTAGCTCAGCGCTTACTAGCTTTTGGTGGGAATAGTGCCTTAGTGCTACGGAAACATACGGAAGCCCTGTTAGTACTTACTGTTTCATGCAATTAAACCAACCAAGCACACGAACACATGAAATTAAAATAAATAAAATAAAATTAGCTGCTAGAGGATCACCCTTAAACTCTTTTCCAGTACCTATATTGACCATGCAATTCAATAGAATTTTAACGTTACATATCATCACTACATACTACATAGTATAAAATAAAGTCACTTTTTCTGTCCCTATGTCCCTTTGTACGCTTAAATCTTTAAAACTACGCAACGGATTTTGATGAGATTTGTTTTAATAGGTAGAGTAATTCAAGAGGAAGGTTTTTATGTAGGTATAGTACCCGTGCGAAGCCGGGGCGGGTCGCTAGTTAATTATATTTTAGAGTACAAATCCGATTGGAGTTTCGCAGTATTTAAAACATGATTTAATTGAATACTTCATTTTAGCTATAGCTCATAATCAACCCAAAAAACATTTATACGACAAACTTAATCAACTCTAAAGCAGTGAGGTCCTTTCGAATCCGTCGGTCCTAACTAAGCAGTAGTTCCCTAAGATCTTGTAGTTGGCGAGCGTAATGAGACAACGGGAATTTCGTCTTAAAATTAATCACTAGGATATGACAATTTGGAATATAAATATTTCTTTTTTTTTTTTGGAATAGGTAATCCTGGAAAAGGGTTTCAGGATTATAGGATAGGAGTAATATAGTTAAGGGTGAAGGGATTTGGAACCAATGGAAGTACGTTCTGCTATGGCCTAATGGATTTACTTTTGATGGACAAACGGTCAAAGTATGTAATACGCATGTTTTCATTTTGTTTTCAGGGCCTAGTTTTTGAAAGCTTGGAACTTGTGATATAAGTGGAACTCCCACAATGTCGTAACAGATGTGCTTACTATAGAAAAAATCAACTGCGAAAGACTCTGATTGTCACGGGATTCGAACCCGCTTCCTCTGGATTGCCGATCCAACGTGCTTCCAATTACACCAGACGACCTTCCGTCGATCACAGCGAATTTATAAGTGGAACCCTATCTTATGAATGGTGTTAAAAAGAGATTTCCACTTGTACTACAAGTTACAGGATTTTTTTAGAAATGGGATCCGGGTAGCATTGCATTCAAGTGTAAACTTAGATTGTTGTATCGCAGATAGCGTTGTAAAGGGTTTAGCAGCCTTACCGAACAAGAGGTGCCTTTCCCCACGGATGAGGTCAATATTTTAGGTGGTGTACTAGCAGGACCTAAGAATACTCCATGCTTAATATCAGCTCTAGATCTTCTTTTGTTTCAGAGTTATTCAAGATAATGTAAAATATACAGGGTGTCGTTGAAAGTGGCATATTTCGTAAACTGTTCAAGTTAGATTAACCAAACAAAATTGTGTTTGATAACAATAAAATAAACTACAAAATGCATATTTTTAACCTGCATCTTGTCCTTATTTTTCATAATAAAAAAAAGTTTCTTGTTTTTTTTTCCATATTTTTTTTTATTTCACGCGGAGGTACACCTACAAAAAAAATATGCATGCATAGCCACTAATGTACACTGTATACACAAATAAAAATATTTCCGTAAATCATCGTGCGTCATGCCAAAAAAAAATTTTTTTCAGAAGTAGTCGTTACTGGCATACAAATAAAGTACCAGTGCAGTGTGAACATAAGTTAGTGTGTAGGTATACAATCTCTCGACACTTACCGCACAAAATATCATTGACGTAAATTGACTTATTAATCAATCAATCAAGCCATTTATTTCCAATAGAAGTTACATTAAATTTGTATACATGCATATTTACATAGATTAATTAAATAAATTATTAATAATATTAAAATTATAGCACTGTTTGCAACACTTCAATTAATTAAATGAAATTAAATCATTCCATTCTTTAACATAATTATTTTAGTGACTAAATACTATATTTAAATACTATTGGATGTCCATTTCTGGACGAAGGCCTTATTCATACATTTGCTTTATAAAAGAGAGATAAACATTTGACACATAGTATTGTTTTCGACATTTGATTTGTTGCATTTTCTGTTGGAAAATGGAAAAAATTAAGTGTAAGTCTTGTGAAAAAACGTTAAGAAATATATGTGGAAAGAAAAAATGCATACAAACTTGACAAGAGGCTGATTTATATAGCAAATGCACTAATAAGTCAATTTACGTCAATGATATTTTGTGCGTTAAGTGTCGAGAGATTGTATACCTACACACTAACTTATGTTCACACTGCACTGGTACTTTATTTGTATGCCAGTAACGACTACTTCTGAAAAAAATTTTTTTTTGGCATGACGCACGATGATTTACGGAAATATTTTTATTTATGTATACAGTGGACATTAGTGGCTATGTATGCATATTTTTTTTGTAGGTGTACCTCCACGTGAAATAAAAAAAAATATGTAAAAAAAAACAAGAAACCTTTTTTTATTATGAAAAATAAGGACAAGATGCAGGTTAAAAATATGAATTTTGTAGTTTATTTTATTGTTATCAAACACAATTTTGTTTGGTTGATCTAACTTGAACAGTTTACGAAATATGCCACTTTCAACGACACCCTGTATATTTTACATTATCTTGAATAACTCTGAAACAAAAGAAGATCTAGAGCTGATATTAAGCATGGAGTATTCTTAGGTCCTGCTAGTACACCACCTAAAATATTGACTTCATCCGTGGGGAAAGGCACCTCTTGTTCGGTAAGGCTGCTAAACCCTTTCCGGAAAAAACCCCGTTTCTTTCCAAACGCCTCGTTTACCTTGGAAAATCAATGAAAGTTGCAATTTTCAACACTAGACTAAACCAACATGAATTAGGTCTAATTGCACTTATTAAGGTGGAACGCTATGTCATCGAGGAAAAGTCAATTGAAATAGATGGTAGGAGCGGCAATGACAGTGACATAAATTTCTTTATAAATCCGATATTTCATTTCATTTTCATTTATTCATAACAAAAAAATATTGTGTTGAACATAAACTTAATACTACATTAATCATAAAATTAGAATTAAATTAAACATGAAGAAATACAACACCAATGAAATAAACAATGTCAACTAAAATATACTGTTACGCCGGTGGCATGATAAGAACTACAAATATGATTTTAGACACGTTAGAAGCGTTTTCAGCAGGCTGAAATGCGTTTTCAGGCCGTTTCAGAAGGTCCTCTTTCACATACTACAAAATCAAATATTCACCCCAGACACCGTCGTTTTCAGGCGCCTGAAACATGTTTTCAGGCCGTTTCAGGATACCCTCTATCGGATGGCGCAATAACCTGAAAACCCGTTTTCAGGCGTTTTCAGGACCCCTTTTGAGCCTCTCAAGTACAAATCGGTATATAGCTAAATTTCCCATAGGAGTGAAAGAGAAAGCACTATTAGATAGAGACAGCACGAAAGAATGTTCTGGAAAGATGTGAACGAGACAGCTATAGAGAGAACATTCTGGACGGGTGTGAAAGAGAAACCTGTAGAAAGAGACAGCGATACTCTAGAATGTTCGCGCACCTAACCCGGGAACTTTCTAGAGTCGAATCTTCTCGTACTTTGTAGATTTGAGTGGCTGGTATAAATACACAGCATGACCCGGCCGGGAGTAGTTTCAAGTGAGACAGCGAAGAGCTAACATTAAGAGCGAAGACTTCGAATCTAACTGCGAGTTTGAGAGTGTAAAAGTAGACCAGTATTAAGTGTGTGATCAGTGTTTTAGTTTGGTGTTTGTTCTTTTAATTAGTAATTAAAGTCTCCGTTTTAATTAGTGGCTTATTTATACATTTTCTATAGAAAACCCACCCCACGAACGTAACATTTGGTGTCAGAAGTGGGATAGAAAATGGGTATAACGCCACGTGACAACGAGACCGAGCCAAAAGGAGTTGTGACCCGGAGCCAAACTGCACGTGAGGAACCTGCAGCGCAGGAGGATATTGCAGTACGTGAAGAGCCTCCAGCATGTGAGGATACTGCATCTAAACCCGGTCCGTCTGGCTTGCAGGCTAAGAGTACTCAAGACGTAGACCTCAGAACTATTCTGATTCTCCTGAAGGAGCAGTCGCGGAAACAAGAAGATCAGTCGAAACTGATTCTTCAAGAGTTGCACAAGGCTGCTACTGAATGGAAGCAAGAAATGTACGAAGTCCAAGGGAAGCTCAGTGACATGGAGAACAAGATTCATGTTATAGAGGAAGCGGTTGAGCTTCGCCTCCAGAAGCTTGAATTAAAAGTAGCTAATGGCATCAGTACCTGCGCACCCGACATATCTGTGCCGGGAGGTGGAAAATTTAAGGCACCTCCTTTTGATGGAACATCTTCGTGGGCGGCGTACAAGCTACAGTTTGAGTCCGTGTCCAAAGCAAACGGTTGGAGTAAGGAGCAAGCGATGACGGCTCTGACGCTGGCACTTCGTGACGAGGCTCTTACAATTCTAGAAGCTCTTGGAAAAGAGCAAACTTACGACCGGCTTCTAGAAGCATTAGAAGCCCGTTACGGAGACAGTCATCTGGAACATGTCTACCGAGCTCAGCTGAAAGACAGAACGCAGGGACGTAATGAGACATTGCAACAATGGGCCCTGGAAAATGAAAAGCTGGTCAGAAAGGCATACCAACGTTCAGCTGACTCTTTGATAAAAACCATGCTGGTGCAGGCATTTGTTGATGGGATCCGAGATTTGGAAGTAAGGGCGGCAGTACGACTAGGGCACCACGAAAGCCTTAAGGATGCCGTAGCTCATGCCCTAGAAGTTGAAGCTGTACGCCAAGATCCATCAAGATCGTTTAAGCTACGTGAGGTATCTGCAAGGGAGCCGATTACACCTCGTCGGGAGTTTGGGCCACGATGTTACCATTGTGGAGAACGTGGCCATATACAAACTAGTTGCCCGAAAAGAAGCAGCAGGAGAGAACGAGATGAATCCCCTGTGACCAGGAATAAGGGTTCTGTACGACCAGAGCCGCAGCAGGGAAACGAGTAAGAGCCAGGACTAAGGGACGAGTGCTGGCTGGTGGTCGAAATGTCCCAGTAGTGATCTCACAAGTCAACGACGGGAATAGTCTGGTCGTCAAGGGAGAAATTGGTGGAATGCCATGTAACCTTACTATCGACACCGGAGCTTCTCGGACGGTGATTAATTCTTGGCTTCTGAAACACCTGACTCGAGGTCGTGTAGTCCAACCGAAGCATCTACAGCTGCTTACAGCCACTGGCCAGCATATTCCCATCAAGGGGGAGACAGGAGTGGATTTAAGAATCGGCAAGCACATTTATCGACATAAAGTGATTGTTGCCGACATAATTGACGACTGTATTATCGGACTAGATTTTATGAGGTGCCATGGTTATAAAATTGACATGGAAGTTGGAGTCCTGAAAACTAGATTTGATGAGGTTCCTATGGAAGGAGGAATTAGTGGGAATGTTTACTGCTCTAGAAGAACTGTTCTCCTACCAAAGGCACAGGTTCTAGTCCCAGTGCGTTTACCAGGAACATCAAGTCAGGGAGGTCGTCGATGTGTAGTTGTGGAAAAAGTATCCAACGGTAAACCATGGATGGCAGCTCGTACAGTGGTTACGAAGATCAATGACGTTTCATATCGGATTCGGAGGAATTTACGAAGCCCATGCAAGATTGTTCACGTTGACCGGCTCGCCAAATACCATGGAAATAATGATGCTCGGGACGAGCATGTCTTAGGAGGGGGGTAGTGTTACGCCGGTGGCATGATAAGAACTACAAATATGATTTTAGACACGTTAGAAGCGTTTTCAGCAGGCTGAAATGCGTTTTCAGGCCGTTTCAGAAGGTCCTCTTTCACATACTACAAAATCAAATATTCACCCCAGACACCGTCGTTTTCAGGCGCCTGAAACATGTTTTCAGGCCGTTTCAGGATACCCTCTATCGGATGGCGCAATAACCTGAAAACCCGTTTTCAGGCGTTTTCAGGACCCCTTTTGAGCCTCTCAAGTACAAATCGGTATATAGCTAAATTTCCCATAGGAGTGAAAGAGAAAGCACTATTAGATAGAGACAGCACGAAAGAATGTTCTGGAAAGATGTGAACGAGACAGCTATAGAGAGAACATTCTGGACGGGTGTGAAAGAGAAACCTGTAGAAAGAGACAGCGATACTCTAGAATGTTCGCGCACCTAACCCGGGAACTTTCTAGAGTCGAATCTTCTCGTACTTTGTAGATTTGAGTGGCTGGTATAAATACACAGCATGACCCGGCCGGGAGTAGTTTCAAGTGAGACAGCGAAGAGCTAACATTAAGAGCGAAGACTTCGAATCTAACTGCGAGTTTGAGAGTGTAAAAGTAGACCAGTATTAAGTGTGTGATCAGTGTTTTAGTTTGGTGTTTGTTCTTTTAATTAGTAATTAAAGTCTCAGTTTTAATTAGTGGCTTATTTATACATTTTCTATAGAAAACCCACCCCACGAACGTAACAATACTAATGCAAATTATGATATTTATAATAATAATAAGTAATTAATTAATCATGTCAACAAAAATTAGAAAACAAAAATAATAATAACATAATATTTAAATTATAATCTACTTGTTATTGAATTCTAATCTAATACAAAATCTGATATAGAGTAATAACATTTATTCAAAAGGTGCTGTTTGAGTCTTGCATTAAAGATTTTATAGTTCATAATAGATTTAAACTCTGTTGGCAGCTGGTTAAATAGGAACACAGCCTGATAGCTAGTAGCGTGCTTCATAATGTTCAGCCGAGGTACAACGTCATACTTGATATCCTTTCGCCTTGTCGATAGCCTTATTTCTCTTTCCGAGGGACTCTCGCTTTTACTTAAGTGCTTAACAAAGTCTGTGAGCAGTACGAGGATGTAGAGTGAAGGCACTGTAAGAATCTTAAGATTCGCGAAATGTGTTTTGCAAGAGTCTTCCTGACGAATCCGAACTATAGTTCTAATAGCCCTTTTTTGGAGTCTGAAAGCCAAGTCTGTATTATACTGATAACTGTTGCCCCACTGCTTAATGCTGTACCGGAGTTTCGACTCCACGAGTGCATGGTAAACCATTTTTAGGTGGTTTACATCGATTTGGTCTCTCAGGCAACGAAGGGCATAGCAAGCGGAGCTTATAGAATTCGTCAGCACTTGAAGTTCATGTCTCCAGTTCAGTAGTTCATCAATATGAACTCCCAAAAATTTAACAACATCAGTCTGTTTAATTATCATTCCATTTAAATTAACATTTAGGGCATCTGAGTTTTTAGATGTTGCTGAAAACAGAATTACATTTGTCTTCTGGGTATTGAGTTGCAAATTGTTTACTGTGAACCACATATTACAAGCTACAAGAGTAGCATTTGCTCTTTCATTCAACTGCTCCATAGTTTCAGCCGTAACGACAGCATTTGTATCGTCCGCAAATACAACAAGCTTTGTCCGTAGAACTGTGCTTTCTATAAAAGGAATCAAATCGTTCACAAACAACAAGAACAATAAGGGTCCAAGTATGGAGCCCTGCGGAACACCACGTCTAATTGTAGTGATGTTAGACCTGACTATCTTTTCAGCATTTCCTTCAATTGACTTTAGCTCGACAAACTGTTTTCTATTTGTTAAATAAGACTTTAAAATGTTAAAAACATCGCCTGTAATGCCATAGTGCTTGAGTTTTAGGAGCAGGATGTTGTGGTCTACGTTATCAAAAGCTGAACTAAGATCTAAAAAAATCCCTGCTACTTTATGTTTATTATTCAATTGAGTGACCACATCACGAATCAATGTATCTATGGCTTCTCTGGTACCAATGCCTTTTTGATACCCAAATTGTCTATTGTTCAAAATATTATTAGCAGCCAGATGGCTCAGAAGTCTAGCCTTTAATAACTTCTCAAAAATCTTAGATATTGCTGACAATAAAGATATCGGCCTATAATTCGAGGGATCACTTCGCTTACCTTTCTTATAAACTGGCAGAACCTTTGCAGTTTTTAACTGATCCGGAAATATGCCGGTATCAAAACAGTCATTAAAAAAGTTTGCGAGAGGTTCCGACAATAAATCAACATTATCTTTTATAATGGTTATAGGTATATCATCATGACCAGTGGATACCTTTGGTTCCATTTTATTGACAATTTGTAACACCTCCTGTGGTGTTACAGTGCCAGAAGTAATTTCTTTATCCACTTTTTTTACATTTTCTCTCAATGTTTTTTATAGCAAGATGGAAATCACTTGAATCAGTCTCACTGCCATGATCAAATATACTGGAGAATAAATTTGCCTGCTCTTGAGGACTGTCAATGACCCTGTCTGTTTTAAGAAGCAGTTTGTCGTAATGTTTACTTGCTTTAGACTTGCACCTGTGGGCATTTACTATTTTCCAGATTTCTCTAGCGCTATCGCCAGCTTTATTTATTTCTTGACTGACCGCATGTCTTTTTGAATACCTAACTACACGTCTGTAAATACTCAAATATCTATTTCTATATACCTGCAAGGATTCATTACAAGATTCCCTGTCAAAAGTATTTAGAAACCGCTTCATTTTACTTGCTGTTTTTATACCCTTAGTGATCCATTTTATAGTCGTGTTATTTGTCGTTATTTTCTTTATCTTCTTTTTAAAACAACATTTGTATAAGTCATTGAATTTTGTGAGAAAAGTGTTTATTCCAATATTGTTCCAGTTGTGGTTAGAAAGTTCTTTCCTGAAGGCTAACTTATTCGTCTTATTCAGCACTCGGCGTTCAGTATAAATAGTCTGTTCACAATTTCTACGGTTTGAACATTCTAGAATCAGTTCACAAGCCAAACCTGCGTGTCCATCAGCTAAACCATTATGATCAACCCATGTATTCTTAATGCAATCAACAGAAAGGTTAGATAAGATGTTGTCAATACAAGACTCAGATTGACCCCTCTTGAACGTAATGTCACTGATAAGTGGCGTAAAATTATAGCTTCTTAAGAGGGACAAAAAATCAGTGGCTTTTTTGTCACTTCTTAACAAATTAATATTGAAATCACCACATATTATGCAATTTTTTCCAAAAAAGAAATCGAATAATCGCTCAAGCTTATCCATAAAAGTAACAAAATTACTGTCAGATGGACTCCGGTAACAACAAATTACACACAAATTTGTTTCACAATCCTTCACTCCACATATTTCGAAACATCCTGTTTCGTAAAGTGACTTACATATGGACAGTTCCTCCGTTTTCCTATCAGAACGTACCAGAATGAGACTACCTCCTCTTTTTTTATTCGACCTAAAATTGCATGCAGCCAAAGAATACATGGACATATTAAAGGAATCTATTGATAATTTATTCAAAAAATGTTCACTGAGGCATACGAAATCTATTACTTCATTTAAAGTATTTAAATAAATTTCCAAATCATCCTTTTTATTGGAAATCCCACAAACGTTCTGGTGAAATACATTGAGGTTTATGTGCCTTCCTGTAGAGCAACGGGACTTTGGGCTAAAAAAACACCCTCATTTTCAGGAAGGCTTTCATTATGCAACGTTTCCCTTATATCTTTATCAGTTGGATCGCAATCTATAGTATCTGTAAAGCACAAGTCCTTAAGGTGATATTGTAGGTCTTTAAAGATACTAAAAAGGCCAACGTTGTTTAATTTACCCGAACGTTTCCAAAACATTCTACCCGTGTAATTCAGGTTGCAGTTCGAATCTAACAGGAAAGCATACTTATATTGAGAGACATCTGAATATAACATGTTATTAAATGTTTCAACTCTTCTATTATACAGATTACTATTTATATTTAACTTATAAGTTGGTGTACAAATAACAATGTTAGTGTTAGTTATATGACTAAGCTTATATCTAATGGAAGATATGATTTCTGCATAATTTTTTGTCGTCCGAAAATCTTCGCTTCCTATGAGAACAATACACACGTCATCCATAGTATAACCTTGTAGCTTTGTATCAATTCCCTGTATTAAATTCGAAATCTCTCCGTGAGTGTATAGATAATGACAGATTTCATAATCCACAAAAGTCTTCTCTGCAGTTCTTAGCACAGCATTGCTACTGTAATTGCTTACAATACATAACTTTCGTAGACTTTGATTTTTAGTGTCATCGGATCGCTCATAAAGCACTATTTGCTGTTCTTGTTGCTCTACATCATTGACCTCCAGTGGATACAGAGGGAAACTTGTTTCGGAGACGGCGGGTGGAGGCGCACTAGCCACTATGGGCAGAATTTCGTCGTTTCCTACTTGATTGCTATTTTCAGCCAGTTCTTGAGTGTTTTGCTTGAAATGTTGCAGTTCCTGTTGGGTACTCAGCAGTTCGGCTTGCAGTTCTCTAACTTGGCATTCCAAGGCAAAGGTATTTTTGGAATTTAGCGACTGCAGATTGGAGTTGGCAGAGATTGAAGCCGCATTTCCAGACAGGCTCTTACGGTCTTTTCTTGTCTGTGCCGGAGATTTACATATGTTTTTCAGGGCTACTAATTCCCGCATAAGTTGTTCATTTTGGCGAGAGTACTCATTTTTTTCCAGTATAATATTTTGTAATTCATTTTCCGTGCTACACAATTCGGTTTTTAATTTCTTAATCTCTTCTTTCAGTTCAGTTATAAAGGTTAAGTCATATTGTAGTTCTAAGCTTCTTGACAAACTATCGTCCATAATTTGTAGCGAGTCACTTTCATTTAAAATCTCACTGGATTTCGATCTCATAAGTGTTTTTTCCAGGTTTGGACTGTTAATTGTTATTTCAATGTCAACTGCCTTCGTCGGGGTTTGTGGCAGAGGCGTCTTTGGAGTGTGTATTTCCCCACTTGTAGTTGGAGACTCTAGTGACTGACTCTCATCTAAAGGCTGTGCTGTAATAACATTGTTTTGATCAGATTTCATATTTAAACCGGTATCTGCGTCAGGTAAGTAATCTGTTTCGTTATTGCAACCATTTGTATCTAAGCTCAAGGGTATGTTCGGGTCGTTTTCTGTGTCAGATGATTGGCATATTGTGTCAATAGCACCTGTATCTAATTTGAAGATATAGTCGTTTGGACAGGATGGTTCGTGTATTTTTTTTGTAATGTTTTGAGCTGGGTCCTCTGTATTAGATGTAAAATTTGTCTGATTACCAGTGGATCCTTTTAATCTGGTCGGGTATCGTCGTAATAGCCCTGTTTTTGGAAGTATACACTCATGACACGTCCACATGTCTTTTCTTTCCATTAATCGGAAACGTTTTAAACTCACATTTGTCGTCGTTATGTCATATACTTTTTTACATTTCGAGCACTTTAAGACATCTTTTGCTGGTGAGTTCTTTTTACATTTATCACCAATTTCATTTGTTGTGCCTTTTTTCAATTTTGAAGCCATATTTAAAAAAAAAAAGTAAAAATAATAATAATAAAAAAAAAAAATGTGATAGCAGGATTTGAACTTCCGATCACTAAGTTAGTGTATTCGTAAAATAATACAAAAAGATTCTTCAGTCCCCAGGTCTCGAACTCATGACATCACTTGCACGATTGAAATTTAAGCAGACACCTTAGCCACTCAGCTACGGATACTTGAGATAAAGCGGCGAAAAAACCTTATACACTGTCAGTGTTTTTGTTCTATAAGACGGTAGATATTTAGTTTGTGTCGTACTTAATCTTTTCTACTCTACCTCCTCATTATTTTAAACATAACACTATACTTTTAACACTAAATATTGTTTATTATACAGTTATGATTGTACTAATTTGTCTTCCTGAGTATTATTTTGCACTTTCACAATGGTCAAGTTGCGTTATACTAATGTTATATCATCTTATTATTCACATAATGTCAAACAAGCAAAATGTCATATTTAATCAACAAAATGTTCACTTTACACTAAGATAATAATATCACTGTCAATTTACACTAAATTACGCATTATAAACGAACAAAAAACTGAAGATACAGACTAAAACTATTTTTAAAGACAACATAATTGCAGAGCTAATGTTTACTTGACGCTTGCGCCATCTGGTCATGATAAAACTGAAAGAAACAACTCTTTTATAAATTCCCGAAAATAACATTTTATTTTTGCGATATTTTCATTGCTAATTGTAGAGAGGCTAATGCCCATCACATAACTAATCAATTTGCAATGATAATGTCAAAGTGTCGACAACCGGGTCTTAACATAAGTTTTTAAGCTAACATGGTCATTTACATTATGAGTCTGACTGAAAACGGGATATATACCATGTAAATTGCAATTGAGCAACCAATATTGCAAATGACATATGGATTAGGTATACAGGGTATAATCGATAAGTGTTTACAGACCATAATTCCGTCTGTAAACACTTATCGATTACACCCTGTATATTGATTACGATAGTCCAAAATGGTCTAGTCTGCAACAAAATATTTTTGCAAGTAGGACGTTTATTTGCATAAAACTTACCTTTTCATCCAACGAGAGAGGAGTACCAATCTCCTTGTTGGTGAACTGTATACAAGCGACGGTACCGTCTGAGCTACACGCTAGGAGATTCAAACCTACAACAAATAAAGGGTTTACTAATATGTGGCCGAACATTTTACGGCATATTATAAATAATAATAATAAATAAATATCTTGGGACATTCTACACAAATCAACCCAGTCCCACGGCAAGCTCAATCAAGGCTTGTGTCGTGGGCACCAGGCGACGATATACATAATAGATAGATACGTACAGATACCTAGATACATACACAGCCATGACCAAGGAACAAACATCTGTGATAAATAAATAAACACAATCTCCAGCTTCGTAGGCAGGGTCACTGCCAACTAGGCTACACAGGCTGACAAAATCACTTATCCTATCTGATATATTATCACTTCCCAAATCCCCGCTCCGAGTCGTTTCTGGTGCAAAAGCTCTCTATTGTATACAACGCAGCAACGCTAGCGCTATGGGCACTTTTGCGCCGGGAATGACAAGAGGGGTAGGGGGAAATGAGTAAAATTTTATTTTATACCCTCCGGCTGGCAAACATCGCTTTGCCGGCTGCGGTAAACTAAGTTGCCGCCTGGCGACTACGTTGAGCAGAAAAATAGTATACACACCTCGGTTGCGCCTCGGCCTACAATGCTACGAATATTTTGCGATGTTACTGTTGATGCATTCCACGAGAATGTCGATAACGTGACACCGTTTTTCGCGTATATCTAAGAAAGTCACGAATAAAATTTTTGGTGTATCATAATTTTGTTGCGTGTTTGTTTTTATAGAGAATTCTCGCACTTTCCATATATTTCTAAGGTAGCTGTCCTTAGAAATATATGGAAAGTGCGAGAATTCTCTATAAAAACAAACGTGCAACAAAATTATTATACATCAAAAATTTAATAGCCGTCACGTTCTCGACAAAGTAGCGACCCCTAATTTATGTTTATAATAATTGAAAAAAAAATGATTTACTTATCAAGTTATCAAATAACAAAATTAGAGGGTGCCCCATAGAATTTTGCAATCGCGAGAGCAAAGAGCTCTTTTATTGGTTCGAATATCCCACAAAATTGCAAAAATAAGAAGCACCCTAACCTGTTTACTGGTGTGTCACTCACCGTCCGAGCTCCAGGATAAGTCCAAGACGCTGTCGCTGAACAGATCGTGGACGACCACTAGTGGGCGCTTGAGTGACGTGAGCCATATCGACAGCGCACTTCTTGCCTTCCTTCACGAATATGTTTGTTGAAGCTGTCAATACATGTTACTGGTGTGTCACTCACCGTCCGAGCTCCAGGATAAGTCCAATACGCTGTCGCTGAACAGATCGTGGACGACCACTAGTGGGCGCTTGAGTGACGTGAGCCATATCGACAGCGCTCTGTCGCGGGCGCCGACGGCCGCGCAGCAACACTTCTTGCCTTCCTTCACGAATATGTTGTTGTTGAAGCGCTGTCAATAACGAGTAGAAACTTTAGGTCCTTGGTCAGCAGACGTCAAGATTTTCATGACTAGACCCCGGATTGTTGTCGCAGTGACGTCACAATAGGGTGATTTGGGGAGTAAATGGAACGATAGAACAAAATGATAGGTACATAAATTATTTAAATTTACTATAGGTACGTAAACGAATAAATATTAATAAATCCATAATAAAAAAAGTCCAGTGAATTTTTTTCTATTAAGTTTACTAGTTTTCGATAAAGAAAACTGACCGGTCGCATAATAATTTCGTTCCACTGTTCAGTAAATGGAACATACATAAATATTAGACTTAATTTTATCAATGTATGCAAACTATATAAACCTGTATAAAGTTTGACCTTAGATATAAACTGTTTGGTTTATTTATAATTATTCCATAAAATAATAAGTACAATCTCGTATTAATTTACACAATATGTCATTTCTTATATTATCTTATCTTATAATTTATGAATCATTTTGTTCTACCGTTCCATTTACTCCCCAAATCACCCTATTGTGACGTCACCGCGACAACAATCCGGGGTCTATTCATGACGGACATGTAGTCTCAGCTACACGACGCCTCTGGTGCTTGGGTCGCTGGCGATTACCTCGCGCAAAGAATATCATTAGCGATTCAGCGAGGTAACGCTCCCAGTGACATGGACACCACGCCGCAGGCGGGTTTTTCTTTTTATAGGTACATTGTTTAGGTATATTTTAATTTTAGTATAAGACTTATTTTATTAATCATAAATTAATTTAAATAAGTACCTTTTATTGAATTGAATAAACGATCAGGTTAGGTTTATACATCAATTATTTAGATTTTTGTAAGTTTACGTACTGTACACAGGTTCATAACATTTAACGAGTTATTTCCGTTTGTTACTACCAGTTTGTCACCAGTGGTAACAAATGGGATTTTTTGTGGTAATAAATATTCCCAGCTGGTACCACTAAACTAATTGGTTGTTGTAACACTTGTCACAGCTGAGATTTTTTAAAATTATATTGTGTTTATCGTTAGCTTCCATATTGCATAAAGCACCAAAAAGTGAGGGCAGATAATCATCAAATTATATATTATAGTACAGTGGGAAGGCTTAACTAGATAGTCCAATAATGATTAAGGCATATATAAGGTGTGAAATCGAATTGGAGATCAAAAATGTAAACAAATGGGATACCACCACAAAAAAATATTCACGAATGGAGGGTAATCTAAAATCATTCAAATACTTATAAAAAATGCGTATTTACCGTCACTGACGGTACGTAGAATTTTTAAATATTTTTAAAATTTTTAATACAAAACATTAAGCGAAATACATAATTTTTTTAATGATATATTTCGCTTTTTTAAATAAAATGTAAGGTGTTTAATTTATACTACTGGCAATGATAAGAAATCTTAAACATTTGGTTTGCAGTTATAACAATAACTAGTTTATTCGTAATTCAATACGGTAACTACACTAAGAACCATTTAAGAGGGTTCGCATTTATAACTATGTACTTCAAAAATTCATAAAAACTCCTTAAATTTATCATTATAAAGTATAGACTAGCGGCCCATGCTGAAAAAAATATGGGTCATTTGAACCACCAGGTGACCTATCTAGAACGATATAAGAGCATAAAATAATAAGATTCAGCACTATGCCGTCACTTGTAAGCTGTCCAACTGACTCCTGGTGAGAATTTAAAAGTACAGGTAGAGTATAAAAATCATACTCACAAGGCGCACAATTTTTGTACGGCACTGTGCGTTTCCTTATTATTTTTCATGGATCTATCGGTGGTAAGAATGCCGTACAAAAATATATGACCAAAATGTACTCACTCTACCTGTACTTTTAAATTCTCACCAGGAGTCAGTTGGACAGCTTACAAGTGACGGCATAGTGCTGAATCTTATTATTTTATGCTCTTATATCGTTCTAGATAGGTCACCTGGTGGTTCAAATGACCCATATTTTTTTCAGCATGGGCCGCTAGTCTAGTACATTAATACAGATTTTAGTATTTTTACCTACAAATCAATCATTTTCATATTTTAATTGAAATGGATTCGATCGTAACTAAGATGACGACTGGAATTCCTTCCCCGACTATCCTAAAGATTAAAGTAAGTAAGTAAGACATTCGTTTTCAAAAATTGATTACCTATGTTAATTATTTACATAATTCTAGCAAATTTACTAGGTTTTATTTTTGTAATCAGGAACCGTGGACACTCAGACGTATATTTTTTATTGTCATATCCAAAATATGTTAACGATTGTGATACTTTGTCTATCTAACATACTTTGACTTTCGCGTATCTACAGTACACATAAAACATTGTCTTAGGTTTAGTACCTGTAAGGATAGTTGTAAGCGTAGATATAAATAAAATAAAATAAAAAACCAATATCAAAATGCGACGTTAATTTACAAAGGTGTTAAAAACTACATTCGCTATAAAACGTTTTATACCCCTGGAATGTCACTTTAACATTGATTTTGTAATGTCATGTCATTGTCATAGATTGTTTACATTTTTGATCTCGAATTCCATTTCAGAGCTTAGTACCGCGAACCACGCAATTCGTAAATTTCGATGATTTGTCTCTATGGCTACAATAAAGGCATTAGAGTGATATAATATATATAAATATATGAATTTGCGGATTTCGAAGTTCGCAGTATATGCGAAAATCATCGGAAATCGTTGGTTAAGGGCGGCGACTGTTTGTTAAACTCCTTGGGTCATTGTTCATGTTCAGCGGTGGACGTTCTGAAATGATGATATACTCACAGCGCAAGTGACGGCCTTCCTATGGCCCACGAAGTCCTTGTCGCACCGCCAGCCGTCTCGCTCGACAACTTGCGCGGTAGGGCCGCCGCCGTTTATCGCGTGTGCGGATAAAACGTACTGCCCGTCCGGTGACCAGGATAGGCGGAGTACGTGGGTTGTACCTGAAAAGCGAAATTATACAGGGTGGTTCAAACCTTGACGTCAAAAATTTTTTTTTAGATTCCTCACGTCATGAGCTATCAGAATATACCCCATGTATGTTAGCCGATTTTTTGTAGTTTTCGAGTTGTGAATTTTTGAAATTTTTTTTTTGAGAAATTCTGGAATTAAGAAATTTATTAATAAAAAAAAACTATTGGGTTTTTTAACTAGTTTCTTTTTGTAAAAGTATAACTATAAATTAAGCATTTACTGACAAAAAAATTAGAGTCCTCACTTTGATACAAGTAGGATAAAAAAAGACCAAATTCAAAATTTTACGCTAAAAACGCATCAAAATAGTATTAAAGTACGTAAATAAAAAAATAAAACATATCTCAAGGAATTTTCGTATTCTAAAATCATAACTCGAAAATTCATAACTCGAAAACTACAAAAAATCGGCTAACATACATGGGGTATATTCTGATAGCTCATGACGTGAGGAATCTAAAAAAAATTTTTTGACGTCAAGGTTTGGACCACCCTGTATAGACTGCCTAGATTTTTTTTCATCAGGAATGTAAACCAAATTCAAATATAGCCACAATTTGAAACAAATAAAAAGTGGCAATGTACGTCGAACAATTACTAGTGCTTTTTGCGCAATTTAATCCATTATTCAGAAATTGTGTGCATATCATATCATGTGAGTTCATAGCAGATACGTTCATCGTCTAAAAATGCGCATTTGATTAGGTACGGCTTTAGAACGAAGAGTGTTGAACTGACTAACGACTTCGACCGATTGTTGAACTGAGTATATTTTAAGGATATTTTTTTAAATAAAATCATCCATGACAAATGAACCTATG
>JALPQI010004987.1:0-43918 GCA_025490895.1 Thaumatotibia leucotreta | reverse complement strand
TGTCCAAAGCACTTTTCGCCCAAAACACACACACACACACACACACACACACACACACACACACACACACACACACACACACACACGTGTATGCGACACGTTGCTAACCTGCCTTACCACCTTTCGATTCTGGATTCTGGAACCCAGGTACTACTGTGTTTTCGTACTTTGCTAATCTGTGTGCCGGCGGCTGTCTAAGACAGACACATACATATGTGTGTAAACCCCGCCTGATCTCCTTTCGTTTTTGGAACCCTGGTACTAAAGTGCTTTCATATTTCGCGTATTTATAGTTATGCGTTTAACGCAATTTCGTTTGTAAGTCGCTTTAAGAAGTTTACCCTTAAAAAAGTTTTTTTCCCCACACTAGCTCGGAAACACCTACTTCCCTCACTAATCTCAGTGAGGGAAGTCGCACTTTAATCACTTGTGAGGGAAGTAAATTGACAGAAGAACCGTGAAACGTTCAAAACCATGGAACGTCAAACGCTGGTATGGCTATGATTCGCTGATTATTTTTTGAGGGACACCATGAAAATTTTATCATACACCAGATTATTTCATTTATTCAAGATAATAAATTAGATTTTTATTAGTTCATAAAAGCCTATCGCAAAATCTTATTATATTGGACAAAAGCAAGGATTTGAACCCACGACCTCGGATTGAAAGTCAAACGTCTAAACCACTGAGCCACCACCGCTTACGCCCTGCGGTGTTATTCACTAAGGAAACCGCCTTGCTGTCAGCGCTGTGTCAGCGCTGCGGCAGCGTCGAGCCTAAAAATGTTATTCATTAATGTACTTTAAACGACACTAGTGCTCGGCGACGAATGCGACGTGATCTGGAACTACACTACGTCGAGAGTTTGACGTTTAATGTACGAAGTTCGTATTCTCTAACGAAAAACAGCGACGAACTCGCCCACAACCGCTCACAGCCTCGATTTCTAATGTCAAATAAAACAGCTAGGATTTTAGACAAGGCTGTCTCGACGTCGAGCTCGTTGATGAACGCAGCGTCGAATGTGTGAATAAGAGAATAGCATAGCTGTATATTGAGTAGCCGTATATTTTTCTTAAGTTGTCACTACATACATATTACTGGCGGAATATATTCATGACATTAATTGTAATTAGGTGTTCGTTCACCTTGGGCGTTACGGAACTTCTGATGCTGACTGTACCTATAATTCATTCCGGTGGCGAATGCACTAGTCCCAAAATACACTATTAGTCAAAACACTCTAATTACGAAAGCCCCTTTTCCAGCGAACGAAAAAAACATAGAAGCATCCCTTCATACCAAATTCTGTTCATATAACGGGCAATAACTGGATATACGCGTGTGCACTACCAATCAAAACCGTCAAAACGATGACATCGGTTTAAATTACGCAAATGTCCATAAATATAATTGGTCAACGTCAAAACAGTGCGTTCTGATTGGTTGGTTACAAATGGTGATCGTTGACAAAATACATGTGTCATTAAGAACGCATTGTTCGTAAGCGGTTTAATGCAATGGAGAGCAATTTTTACATGACACATTTTTATTGCGATAACTTTTATTTAATTATAATTCTGAGCTATACAGAGTGTAATCGTTAAGTGTTGCTCGGCGATAGTTCCGTAACATACATATAATTGACGTTACTGAAGTTTGGACGTATCACGTTATGGACGAACTGAGGTTTGGACGAATCGCGATATAGACGAATCGCGTAGTTGACGAACTGAGGTTTGGACGAATCGCGATATGGAAAAACGGCGTAAACAAACTCGACGAACCACGTAATTGACTAACTGGGATTTGGACCAATGGCGACTTGGACGAATCGCGATGTGGACGAATGGCGTAAATGATATTTGACGAACCACGTAATGGACAAATTGCGACTTGGACGAATCGCGTTTTGGACCCACAGCTACCAAATCGGCTACGGACATGCGTCAGTCGCCGGTCGCCGGCTACAAAAACCCACGGCCTAAGTGTTCATGTTTTTTTTTCATATGTCAGTAACCCACAAATCAACAGTTAGAGTTTTTTTTATCATTCTGGTCACTTTGTTATTAATGTTAACTTACCAATAGTTCACTCGTCAAGCCATCATAAGAACACCGCCAGAGGTAATTTACTACAGAATGACAAATTACACGATGATTTTCACGCCGTCCTTACCAGTTGACCGCATGAACTGAAAGCCTTTATTGAAAATCGAGAATTTCGAGCATTTGTCTCTTTAAATAAAGTGTAACTGAAGTGACAAGAACATTCGGGATTTTCGATTTTGATAGGTATATTCTCATGAAAAGTTTTTGGTATTGATCTTCGTATACACTTATTCCTAAGGCCGGCCTTATACATCCGGAATCAGAGTATGAATTCATATTATGAACGAATTTCGTCTTAGGCCGGCCTAAGAGTATTAATTCATATTCTGATTCCGGATGTATAAGGCCGGCCTAAGACGAAATTCGTTAATTTCGTAGAGTGGGGGATAGAATGAGCGAATGCTCGTTTGGTCTAAATGCACCTTTAGAATGAACATTTGAGAGTTATTTGAGAGTAGAAATGCACCTTTAGAAATCGGCGGCAATAGTTGCAGCTGCAGGTTACTGTCCCGGCGGCATTATCACTATCTTCTTCAAATCTTCTCGTTTTTCTGCAGAACAAAATAACATCCTTAGGATAGTAAGTTCCGCGCTCGAAACAGTAAAACTCACCTCTCCAATAAGTAACGTATCGAGTAAAACCTAACGTATCCTTTACTTTCCAGCTCATGGTTAGGCCATTGGACTGCTGTTAATGGGCAGGTGTGTGGAAAAACTCGATAAGTGCCTTTGCGACTGACAGTGCGAATCGTGTGTGAAGTGTGTGAAATGTGGCGACGGATGATACATACTGCCGAATTAGATGGATTTGTTTTATGTCTGGCCGTGTGGTGACGGCAGTAAGAATACATTTGTCACCACCCCAACTCCTCCTGCAGGTGTTGTAAGAGTCGACTAAGGGATTGAAGTGTCATTCATTTACCATTATTTAAAAAAAGATTGATGATGGGCAGCAGCGTCATTAGAGAGGACACATTACTGCGATCGCCAATCCGTTTCCCCAGCGTGGTGATTATGGGCATTGACCTCCTAATGCGCCTATACGCATAGTTAATAGGAGAGGTCTACGTCCAGCAGTGGACTATCATAGGCTGATGATGTATGTATGTTTTATATCTTTTTGCTATAAAAAAACATATCTTGGGACAACTTGCACAAATCGACCTAGTTCCACAGTAAGCTCAATTAAGGCTTGTGATGTGGGCACCTAGCGACGATATATATTATTGATTGTTCTCCGGCTAAGGTTTCAGTATCGTTTTCCAATTAGGTAAAAAAAACATGTTTAGTAACTCAATACACGTTAGTTTTCCGTTTAATTATTATGTCTCACGCTGGAAATATCTAAATATTAAGAGCATTAAGCAAAACATAATCCATTTGTGATACATTAGGCAGAGCTTCCTTATATCCGATTCATAGAGGAAAAATCGTGACCTACATACACCTTTTGCTGAATATTTGTATCAAATTTATTGTGTACCTACTCTATCGTCTTCTGTTTAGATTGATTTTTGTAAATCTATGAGATACAGGTTAAAGTAATCGTAAAATAAAACAAATCTAGTAAAAACATAGGCAAGTATCATTAATCTTTTACAAGAGGTAATGTTTTTAGATCGACAGGTTTGTAATGAGTTTATTGTAATGTAAGGATTTGGATTTAGGTAGAAGCTCGCTGAAAAATTATGCGAAATTGCATTACACACTGTGACTGTGACGTCACCAGAAACTCGTTTTTACTCTTACTCGTAAAAAATTATCAGCCGGAGACCGGGCCGCGTAGACATGTCCTATTCGATAAGTTTCATACGTATCCAAAAAACAGGCCAAGAGCATGTCGGGTCATACTCAACAAGGATTACAGCAAATAAAAAAAATCTCATTTCACCAGGTTGGGGAGGTACCCGAAAACAAAATTGTTTTCTAGTTTTCATTGAACCACTTTGTTGGCATGATTAATATGTATACCTGTACCAAATTGCAGATTTCTAGTATTAACGGCCACTGAGCTATGCTTCGGACCGACTAACAGACGGACAGACGGACAAACGGACATACGGACAGTCGGACATGGCGAAACTATAAGGGTTCCGTTTTTGCCATTTTGGCTACGGAACGCTAAAAACGGACTGCGCTATGGAATAACAAACTAAGATCTGAAATCGAATTGGAGATCAAAAATGTAAACAAATGGGATACCACCACAAAAAAATAATCGCGAGAGGTGGGTAATCTAAAATCCTTGACATACTTTTAAAAAATGCGCATTTACAGTCACTGACGGTACGTATAGATTTTAAATATTTGCCTAATTTTTAATATTATACATTATTTTTTTAATGACATATTTCTCTAGTTTGAATAAAACGTAGGGTGTTTAATTTATACTACTGGCAATGATAAGAAGTTTTAAACATTTGGTTCGCAGTTATAACAATGTACTTACTGAAAAAAATCAAAACAAGATGGTGCTCCAAATGACTCTTTTATGAATTCTTAAAATTTAGCTTTACAAAGTACATTAATACAGATTTTAGTATTTTTACCCACAAATCAATCATTTTAATTTTATAATAGAAATGGATTCCATTGTAACTATAGATGAAGGCTGGAATTCGTTCCCCGACTATTCTAAAGATTAAAGTAACACGACATTGATTTTCAAACATTGATTATGTTGATTATTTACATCATTCTAGCAAATTTTCTAGGTTTTATTTTTGTAATCAGGAACCGTGGACACTCAGCCGTATGTTTTCAGTCATGTCCAAAAATATGTTAATGATTGTGATGCTTGTGTATCGAACATACTTTGACTTTCGCGTATCTACACCTAAACATCAAGCATTATCTTAGGTTTAGTACCTGTAACGATAGTTGGTAAGTGTGCAAATAAATAAAATAAAATAAAATAACCCATCTCAAAATGCGACGTTAATTTATAAAGTTGTTAAAAAATTAAAAGTTTTGTACCCCTGGAAAGTCACTTTAACATTGACTTTATAATGTCATGTCATTGTCATAGATTGTTTACATTTTTGATCTCGAATTCCATTTCAGAGCTTAAGCGACAAAATCTGAAAAATAACACAATACACTCTGTCAAAATAAAGTTAGCTCATTTCTTTAACAGGAACCTATGCCGACTCAGCTGGAATTCCCATACGAAATACTATGAAAAAAGTTTTTTTTCTCGTCTCTTCTAGTTTTTTAAATGAAAAAAATCTTTATAAGGCAGTAGTGTAAGTTCATATCATGAAAGAAATAAATATGGATAATTAACGGAATAATCACCAAATTAAAAATTAAAAAAACCGACTTCAACCGATTTTTCAAAGATCCCCGATTTGTTTCCATCATTGGTTTCCTCAAATCCTACATTCTGAATGCAAATTCTTGTAAATGAATGAAAATTACCAAAAGCGCCATACATGTACCTATAACATTTGAAGAGATCCCTCGATTTCTCCAAGATCCCATCATCAGACCCCAACTTGGTGCCAATGGGACCATCTCGGGGTAATACACGTTCGATCACAAAAAGAAATTTTAGAATTGGTTCACTATTCTCGGAGATATCAGGTAACATACATACAACAAAAAAAAAAAAAAAAAAATTCAGTCGAATTGAGAACCTCCTCCTTTTTTTGAAGTCGGTTAAAAATAGGCATTTTCGTTCCTAGTATAGGAAATTCGCATAAAAGTCGTCACGGGCTGCAGTTATAGGAAGGAACTCATTTGCTATGTGAATTATTGTTTTCATCTGCCCATGAACGAACGAATGCTCGCTCAGAACACTTAGTGAAAACTCGGCTTTCGGTAGTTATCGTGTTTAACTTGGCGGTGATACTACCCTATCCATAACCTTATTCCTGGCAATCTTACTATCAAAACGGCGTAACCCCCGTTCCCGCCGGAACTCGTTTATCATCCCTTCCCGAATAACGCTGATTGTGGGTACCGCGGTGTGTAGGGGTCCACGGATAATTAGACCCACAGACGGTCTCCTCGTAGAATCTGCATTACATGTAATACTCATTTGGATCATCATCATCATCATCAGCCTATGTTAGTCCACTGCTGGACGTAGGCCTCTCCTATTAACTATGCGTATAGACGCATTAGGAGGTAAATGCCCATAATCGCCACGCTGGGCAAGCGGATTGGCGATCGCAGTAATGTGTCCACTATGATGACGCTGCTGCCCATCATCAATCTTTTTTCAAAGAATTGTCAGTGACACTTCAATCCCTTAGTCGACTCTTACGACACTCGCGGGAAGAGTTGGGGTGGTGACAAATGTATTCTTACGTCATCACACGGCCAAAACTCCAAACATCAAGAATAGACGAGGAAAAATTATTGGCCAACTGTTAAGGCACGATCACTTCATATAAAACTTCATAGAAGGGAGAAATGGAAAGAGAATTTACAAAAATAAAAATTAAAAATTGTCTATTTTTAACAAGATTCGAAGCATTCAGTTGCTAGTTGTTAGAGGAGTTAAAAAATGTGAAACTGGTCACGTCTCCGAGGTCACCCGTGTAATCATTAAAATATTAGGTTAATTTAATTAATTATAATTGTCAGCCTTCGTATCCTCGTTGGTAGTCACCCTGCCTACGAAGCTGGAGGCTCCGATTTCGAATCCCGGTGAGGGCATTATTTGTGAATTTATTTATCACAAATAATTATTTGTTCTTTGCTCATGGCTGTCTATGTACTTAAGTATCTATATTGTAAGGAAATTAGCCCGGTACAACACTAGCGACAGTACCGGCATGTCACTTCACTACGGCGTCGGGCGAGCTGTCAAGGGACGTTACACGGATATGGCGCGTCGCGGTTACTCTATCTTAAAATTACTGTGTGATTGCCTTGTTAACCATTGAATAAATTATGTATTAGTGATGAAGCGGTGTTTTTACCTTAACAGCTTCAGAAGTGAGATATTATCATACGCCTACTAAAGTTTAATTGACCAAAATGGGTACAATCTATTCCGCTGGTATCGGAGTCCCATTGTTGTGATTGAAATACTTGGATTCACCTGATTCTAATGAGTGAATGCACCAATTCTACTAAATGCATTATTGCTATAGTATTAATAATAAACGACGCAATCATACAAAGTACTTCGCGTAAAGGTAACCGGTAACTTCGTCGTCATGGTAACTTATCGTGGTAGGTCTGTGGCTAATGTGAATTCATCTCTTAACAGAGTTCCTAAATATTACGCACGGTAAACTTGTTACAAAGAGGCAGATAAGAAATATAAAAAAAAAACCGGTGAGCGATGCACAGGTTGAAGATAATCTTAAAAGGGTGCCTCGGTTGTCTGGTGTGTGTTTTGATAATGTTTTCAGATTTATAGTAAGCACTAAATATTACATTTATGTGGACCAAGAACAAACTACAAGTTAATGGTACTAGTATACCATAGTATACCCAGAGCTGCAACAGTGCTGCATAAGGCATAACACAATCAAAGCAATGTACCATGGAATAACAGGTGGATTGTTGTATGATACATAAATGTTGGAACTTAGTAATCCCATTATTTAGTTGGATTTGATTAATTGAAGTCCCAAGGTAAGAGCTGAATAAAAAAAAAAAGTGTACATTTAACGGTGAGTCTTAACTTATTTTAATATATGTCAAGTTTAGTATCATATTGACAGATTGGTCACCATTTCTCCTGAATAAGTTCCTTGTTTACATGAAGAGACAGAGTGGAAACTGTATAGAATAATTTTGACAGTTTCATACTAATTGTACTGTTCAGTATGTATGGACAAGTGTATTGCATTGATTTGGTTTGTGAGTTTTATCTTAGGTACATTTCAATTATTATTTACCTATGAATGTGGAATACTATGAAAGCCAAGCCGTTCAATTAGGAACAGGCCAACTATAGTCTGTGATACTTAAATAACTTAGAAGATATTTTAGTAACAAGGTATCATCTTCTACATCTTTGTGGAATGTACAAAGTGAACAACATTCATAATTTGTTACAACCTATGCCATGTTCATTCACAAGAATTTGATGAAATGATCATACTCTCTCTCATCTTTTTAGTAATTATCATAATACTTCATACCTAATGATATGAAATAAGCATAAACATGCTATGCTTGTTATTCTTAATATGTGACCATATATTAGTCAGTACAGGTTATGAACTGTGCATTCTATTTGTGTACAGTCTACTACAAAAATAGGTCTTCACCTTAAGAACTCATTAATTTGTCAATATGGTGTATAGCTTCCCACTATACCTACATGCAATATTAACATTGAAGTCAACAAAATAGTAATAACTCTATTATGAAATTCTACCATTTTGCAGTAAGTACACTGGTGCACATATAAGACATTGAGTGCCTATTATTTATTGTTTCTAGTATGGGAAAATACTTATTTGGATTGTAAACATACAAGTACCTATTACAAGTAGGACTTTATGTAAGGTGTGAAATATGAATGCCTGATTCAGGCTTCTAATGCAAATGTTTAGTATACCTACTACAAAGTCATCACCATTATCAGCTTTGTTATACAGAGATTGATGCAATGAATACTTTGGTTTGACATTGTCATGCAACGGTACAACAGTGACATGCCTTCTTGGCTCATCAAGTCATCCGCTATCTGGTTTTAACCTTATATTTCAGATGCATGTTTTCGAACAGCTACTTAAATAAACTTAGATTATCTTGAACTTTCAAGTCTTTCACAGAAGTGTCTGGGGTATTATACTGCTACATCACTTACAATGAAATGGATAAAATGATATCAATAATATTTACTTATCTAAGATTTGGGTAAGTGCAGTTGGCATATTGACTTATGGGGTTTTGTTTCACATTGGAAGTTGAAAAATGATCTGTTGGAAGAATGCATAACCTACAAGGTAAATTGCTTATTTAAAATGTTTAATGATTCTAACCTATTCACTGTTATTCATCATCATCATAATGATTAAAGTTGCCAGTTACATGAGAAGTTCAGTTGAGGCCACTTCATTATTTAACAATTTAATATTCATTTCACCCTCAAGGTGTAACTGATATGTATTATACAATTATTCAAGACGCATCATGAACAATACATTTATGTATATGACAATTGCATACAATAAATATGTTCAGTGCTTTACAATTTGTCCAGTTACAGCGATGCTGTGTTGGGTATGATACATTTGTGCAGTACATATAGTTTCTTTAAATACATGGGAACCTCAATAATACGACCCTCAATGTGGCAAACCTCGATATATGGTAATGCTATTTTAATTTATACCTATTGAATCGACAAAACAAAAAGGAATTTTTGCAATGTGCTTATCTTTTATAGAGCTGGTTGGAAGTGAACAGCCAAGTTCCATATGATTATTATCATGCAACTTATGGACTGGTGTTATGTCTCATAACATTTTATGAACTTGTGTCTCTTACAGAATATACTAATGTTGTGGTAAACATAGCAAATCCTGTTTCGGTCAAAGTACACTGATGCATGATGACATGCAGAGAATTCTCCAATGAGAACTGAGTTACATGGGAAGTATAATTCCCACTTTATGATTTCATAACTTGATCTTTCACAGGTTTAATTATTGAATTCAGCATGTACCTATACGAATGGAAAATGCTATCAGTGTACAATGTTCACTATGAAAGGATGATGTTCAAGAATCCTCAGATTAAGAACTGAGCTAATTGGAAGAGGTGATTCTTGCCTTGTGGTTTAATGATAATGACTCAATCTTTTGCAGGTTTGATGAATTTTGTCTAATGAAAAATGCTTTGTTTATACAGCGTTATGACAGTTTCGTATACCTGGGTTCTACCATTTGCAACAACGGTTCATGTGAACTTGATGTGCGTAAGCGGATAGGTATGGCCAAAAACGCTATGACCCGTTTAAGCAAGATTTGGGCTGACAGAGCGGTTTCCTTGAGGACCAAGACGGGCCTGGTGAGGACCCTGGTGTTCTCCATATTCCTCTACGGTGCAGAGACATGGACGCTCAAAAAAGCTGACCGGGCGCGAATTGACGCATTTGAGATGTGGTGCTGGCGGAGAATGCTGCGAGTACCATGGACTGCCCACCGCACTAATGTCTCAATTTTGCAGGAAGTGGGAGTCACCGTCAGACTATCAACGCTTTGCCTTCGTAGGATCTTCGAATTCTTTGGTCACGTAGCGAGGAATAAATGCGATAACCTGGAAAAACTTCTGGTGACAGGGAAAATACAAGGCAAGCGACCAAGAGGTAGAAGTCCTATGCGGTGGACAGATCAGATCCGCGATACCACCAATACAAACGTCCACGAAGCAATACACACAGCCTCAGACCGTCAGAAGTGGAAAGAGATCATCCGGAAAATTATTCATAAAGGTCACGACCCTCAGCAATGAGGAACACGACACAAGGAGGAGGATACAGCGTTATATGACCATTCATGATAGTAGATTAATGATGGGCAGCAGCATCTTCATAGTGGACTGGGATAGGCTGATGATAATTATGACATATTACAGTGTTCGCTATAAAAGGAATATGTTCACAGATACTCAGATTGGTACCTGAGTTAATGAAACACGTCCAACCGAATTTATAGTTTGGCGCTGATATTGCCCACTATTATAAACTTAAAAGTGTGTCTTTTATTGTTTTCTGAATGGCTCATTATTACATTATTGACACCTGCTATTTCTCCATAAATCAGAAGGGAGACATCCAAACTTAAGAGTTACTTTAACATTGTCGCTATGGCAGTTGATTATTTGCTCCTAGCTTAAGTGCTAGGTGGTGTATGAGTTCGGAGTTATGTTATCCGTTGATATTATTACGAAAGAGTCTTGCTATCATTCAAATAAGATCTCAATTCTAGTTATTCACTTGCTCCTTGGTTGAGACCTAGGCTGCCTGTGAAATCAAATGACATTGTAATTGCCCGTAAGGTTACTCCTCGATTAAGAACTTGGTGGTGTTACGGTGTATGAGATCTCGTTTATATTTTGTTGCCAACTATTGTTACTTAACTATTAATTGTGATCTGATTCTTTAGTCAAAACATTTGGGCTGGCGCCTCCTTGGCGGTCCTAGATAATACATTTGGACTGGCGCCTCCATGGCGGTCCTAGATAATACATTTGGACTGGCGCCTCCATGGCGGTCCTAGATAATACATTTGGACTGGCGCCTCCATGGCGGTCCTAGATAATACATTTGGGCTGGCGCCTCCATGGCGGTCCTAGATAATACATGTGGGCTGGCGCCTCCATGGCGGTCCTGGATAATACATGTGGACTGACGCCTTAGTGGCGGTCCTGGATAATACATGTGGACTGGCGCCCCATTGGCGGTCCTGGATAATACATGTGGACTGACGCCTTAGTGGCGGTCCTGGATAATACATGTGGACTGACGCCTTAGTGGCGGTCCTGGATAATACATGTGGACTGGCGCCCCAGTGGCGGTCCTGGATAATACATGTGGACTGGCGCCCCAGTGGCGGTCCTGGATAATACATGTGGACTGGCGCCCCAGTGGCGGTCCTGGATAATACATGTGGACTGGCGCCCCAGTGGCGGTCCTGGATAATACATGTGGACTGGCGCCCCAGTGGCGGTCCTGGATAATACATGTGGACTGGCGCCCCAGTGGCGGTCCTGGATAATACATGTGGACTGGCGCCCCAGTGGCGGTCCTGAATAATACATGTGGGCTGGCGCCCCAGTGGCGGTCCTGGATAATACATGTGGACTGGCGCCCCAGTGGCGGTCCTGGATAATACATGTGGACTGGCGCCCCAGTGGCGGTCCTGGATAATACATGTGGACTGGCGCCCCAGTGGCGGTCCTGGATAATACATGTGGACTGGCGCCCCAGTGGCGGTCCTGGATAATACATGTGGACTGGCGCCCCAGTGGCGGTCCTGGATAATACATGTGGACTGGCGCCCCAGTGGCGGTCCTGGATAATACATGTGGACTGGCGCCCCAGTGGCGGTCCTGGATAATACATGTGGACTGGCGCCCCAGTGGCGGTCCTGGATAATACATGTGGGCTGGCGCCTCAGTGGCGGTCCTGGATAAAACATTTGGGCTGGCGCCGAGAGGCGGTCTATATCAAATGCTGGTTCCATTGCGATCTGGCAGTTAATTCATATGTTTTATGACCTTATATCATGTTGTTTTAACCTCATTCCTTAGCAGGGCGAGCCTGGAAACGGGCGTCTGTTTGTCTAGCTGAGTATATGTAAGGTGCACGCAGCGGGTCTTACGCATTGCTGCCGGAACGCGTCAGTTGACGAATTCACCGCACTGGCAGACTTCGCCGTAACCCAGGCGCGGGAGCGGCTATGTACGCGCTTCTGCGCGAGTCATCGGTGACTAGTACGGACACAAGCAGTCATCCCAAGGCGCTCTACGTCGCCGGATACAACTGTGAGCTTGTTCCATTACTTTATTGGCATTATAACATTCATCATTCGAGGAATGTGTACATCAGTAATTGTGTGATTATTCAAAAATCAATGATATCATGTTACTCGTAAGTCTGTCTGTACTGTGTATAATCAAACAAATTCGCAATTAGCCAGCGAACACTTGACTGATTTCATGATGTTACATTTATTTTATTAATGTCATTAATCCTTTAAAAAATGCTACTAGATGGCGCTGTCCTAAGTGCATAATAGTCTCATACATAATGGCGATATATTTACAAGTTCAATGTCAAAAAAAAGAAAAAGAGTTTTCATTAATTGCACATCATGCAAGTAAATGATATCACTTTAATCTTGGAATCGCTCAATGAAAGTATTAAAATTTGTATACTGACTATACTAAAGATTTTTTAAAAAAAAAGGGGGTTGACCTGGTTCTTGCCACTCCACATTAGCACAATTATAATAAGCCCAGTTGATAAAAGGTACATCGTCATTTGAACATATCTTGTCTGTCTGTCCATGTTACGCTTGACACTGACGAAATCGACGAATCGGTTCGTGGACGACGGAACGTCGCACATGTTATAGATTCATGGCATTCAAGACCTGTGTATGCGTTACGCTTAAAATGCATTTGATGACTTTGACAATGTTTATTTTATTATTGAATGAGGAGTTTTTGCCTATGAATGGCATGATTGATAAAACAATTACACTTAACGGAAGATATTGGATTACGTTTTGGACCATTGTTGGGAGCGGTTGGACTATATAGTTAGGTGGTTTTACAGTACGAGACACGTGCAAAAACGAAATTCGAAACGAGCGGCGATGTTTTAAAACACGACCGATAGGGAGTGTTTTAAATCGACACGAGTTACATTTCATGTTTTTCGCACTTGTGTCGTGTCGTAATGTACTATTTTAGTACAGATGGTGCCTTTTTTAGGCTCTAGTGCGAGAAGTGGGTAATTTTACGTCAGGTTCAAAACTTAGGAGAGCCATCTGTACTAAAAAACGTCGTACGAGACACGTCTAAAAAGGAAATTCGTAACTTGTGTCGATTTAGAACACTCCTTTCGGTCGTGTTTTAAAACATTCATAAAACATTCGCCACTCGTTTCGAATTTCATGTTTTTTGCACTTGTGTCGTAATTTACTATTTCGACTGATTGTAACTAACTAATATTAAAGTGGTAAACTATCATTACTAGTTTTACTTAAAAGTCCAAACACGGCCTATGGTTTGAATTGGTTGAATGTACAACACTTTGTCCAAAAAAACACGCAATCGTAAACGTATTCTAACGCAACACATGTCTGTGGTGTCGCATGCTCTGCTTTCCTCTCATGGGAAATATCGATACTTTTGATGAATGGTCAAGCTCATACAGTTACTCTATTCATTCGTTATTTATGAACGCTGGAGCCGTACTATGAGTTGGAAAGTAAAGGATACGTTAGGTTTAACTAGTAATGCATTTCATCGCACTTGAAACTTGAACTAACATATTGCTACGCGCACGATGAATCGATGGCCCTGTTTTACATACTGAGTACAGCAAACGGCCATAAGTAATGCACATCTGTTATTGGGAAAGAGACAATAGTACATTTCGATGCAAGCGCAAAAATATTTTTTTCGACGAGGGTGAAAGTTGGAGCTCGGGTGAAACGAGGACGACAATCACCCGAGTATAAAAGAAGTTTTTACATGTGTATCGATCGACTTTTTTCATAACAAGTGTCTTAAAAAGAGAAATTTTACTTTTCCGCACTAGTTAGGAAAATAATATTGCATAAAATGTCAATAAGTTAAAGGACAACGCTCTATGAAGCCGAGTCTCTTTCTCAAGAACCGATGTGAATTGCTTATGGCCGTTTAAGTACTGTAACCTAACATTACGGATACTTGCAAAGTCATGGTACGGCTATTGGTTACGAATAACATAAACATTTACGCAATTTTCAACTTTATTTCCATGCAGTAGGGGTCAATATGTACACTTATTTTTGGACCCACAATGGGAAAAGATGGATGACATGCAAGTGCAACGATTCTAGTTTAAATATAGTTTTAGCGGTTATAAATTTCGGCGAATTTAACTAGCAACCCGCCCGGCGTCTCACGAGTACAATCACAGATGTCATATATATACCATAGATCAAGCAAACGTAGGTATCTACTTAGCGTGTCAAATTAATTCAGTAAAATCTACTGAGTTGTCCGTCCTTAATCGCAGCTTGCAGCTTTCGGGCGTCAAATTTTGTAAGTTGAAGTGAACAAAAACATTAATAATGCCTCCTTAAGTAATATTAATTGCAACAACACAAAAAAATATGCATACTCCCTTGAGTATGCATATTTTTTTGTGTTGTTGCAGGCCCTTGCCTGAGACATATTTAAAATCATACTGCCGTCTTAAGAAGAAAAACCATAAGTGACATTTTTATAATTAATTCAGTAAAATCTACTGAGTTGTCCGTCCTTAATCGCAGCTTGCAGCTTTCGGGCGTCAAATTTTGTAAGTTGAAGTGAACAAAAACATTAATAATGCCTCCTTAAGTAATATTAATTGCAACAACACAAAAAAATATGCATACTCCCTTGAGTATGCATATTTTTTTGTGTTGTTGCAGGCCCTTGCCTGAGACATATTTAAAATCATACTGCCGTCTTAAGAAGAAAAACCATAAGTGACATTTTTTGCTAAATTGAGTTATTACTAGCCTCGGAATCAGGGAAAAAAATAGAATTTTCCCCTCACTAGCTCGTAAAGCGCTCGTTTATCCTTTAATACGAGCGGGTAAAAACGCTTTTTACACACTTGTGAATAAAGTAATTTGACATTTCTCTAATTCCTATAGCCCCCTACTGCCTAGTATAAGTGGATCTGTATGACCGTAGTAAACATGCGCAATCGGAGCTCACATGTTAAATTGGTCGTTCTCATGTGACTTTGTAAGCCATTGGCAATATTTAAATTCCATAAGTAACTCTATTCTACGATACGTTTCGACATTGAGTTTTCAATAGTTTCTTAAAGTTAATTTACATTTGGATGAGATTTGTAATCATATTTCCTCGCGATAGTGAGGGGAAAAAAGTTGTATTACACTTGGCGGCAAAGTTTGTTCAACTCTCGTGCCTTGAGACCTTCGCAATGCTCAAGATTCCAGTTTTTGAACCACTCGCTACGCTCGTGGCTCAATTTTGGAATCTTTCGCTAGCTCAGGTCTCAATATTGGCACGACAGTTAAACAACAACTTTGCCCCCTTGTATAATAAATAACTATTTTCTATCTGACAGTTATTTCTGTATGTCCTACAGATGCCGATTTAGACAAGCATAAGTCCACGTTTTTTTAGCGAAATTACTTCCGTTTTGAAACAGAAACACCATAAGAACATATTCATAGGCAGAAAAGACTTAAGTGGCGACTTATGGTCTTTGATATTTTATCCCGAATTGGACTCCAACATTGATATCAGAAGAAGAAAAACCATATTTGTATATCGTTTAAAAGTACTAAGTAAAAAACCCACAAGTTGTCAGGAATGTTGTCGCTTTATCATGTATATTTTTTATTAATCACAAGTCTCCGAAACAGAAAAATCATAAGTTGGCAAGTTATGTTTTTTCTTTCTCTTAGGGCTTGTTCTTATGATTTGTTTGCTTAGTGTCAGCCGCTTAAATATGAACTTAAGGTTTATTTCTGAAACGTTGTTGTAACTTATGCTTTATTAGGCTAGTAGTAGCCCCCCGATTGCCTCTCGCCCTACGTCATTAGGCTCAGAAGGTGCTTTCCTGTGAAATAGTTTGCGCGTAGTTTGGCACATTGTCGTTGTACGTAATTCAGCACCATCTTTATAATATACGAGAAGTGTCTTGCATTTAATACAAGTACACCTATAATATTACGGTTTTAAAAACAGACTCCACGGAGGACCGAAGCTTCGCTCCGGCGGCCCGAGGAGCTCCTATCCCAGTAATTTTGGGCGAAGTCGAAGGGCACGTCGCGTGAGGGCCGAAACATTACCGGAACCAATGTTAATCTATGTTGACCTAGTCCGAAAGGCGAGTTCCAGGGTGGAAGGCCTTCACTTCGAGGGTGCATGTCACTTGCGAGTACGTAAAGCGAGGCCGATGGCCATGCTTCTTCAATTACCCCAGCATCTAAATAAGCCGACATCTGCGATGAACCCAAGGCCCGACCGGGGAGCCCACAAGGTACAACCGTCCTTAACTGTCTTTATAATAGTAGATTGTTGAACGAGGGACTAAAACAGGCCGTTATGACACGAGATATTTATCCACCCGAGCCTAGCGAGGGTGGATGTAGTTCGAGTGTCATTATGGCTGTTTAGTCCCAAATTAAACACTCTACTTTTCACTTCGAATGCGAGGAAAAAATCTCAGCATTTATTAACAAAAAGAACAAGTAAGAAACAAAAAAAAAATATGTACTGCGATGACAAAACTTCCGATTTCTTCGGGACATGGCCACTTGACGATAAGTTCGCAAACCTTTTCAAGTTATATGGTTTCGTTGCAGTGTGGTTTTAAGCATGGAATATATGCTACAAGGTGATGACGGTTGATATTTCTTAGATTTTTTTCATCAAAATATGTCAGAAATACGCCTTCCATAAATGATGTTGGTACCTAATTTGCTTTCCAGTTTTCCAATCCATAAAAGTTTGATACGCTTTTGAATATTACACTAGATTTCGGCGGCAAAAGATTTTGCACCACCTCTTTTGCATTCTTCTTTATTCTGAAGTAAGGCGTTAATACTTCTTCATCGCATGACGTGACATCGTAAATTATACGATTTGAATAATATTACTTATGGACAAAAACAAAAAAAAGGAGCAATCAAATTCGTTCCGCGTTTTAGTTTTTATCTGTATTCCTTTTTCGACATATGACGCTTTAAATACTTGCATATTTAGCCAACGAATTGGAGCTAACTACAAACTATTTTGAAGCTAATTGGTTAAAACATAACAAAAGTAATAAATAGGATTCAATCTTAATCATATATTAAACAAGTATTAAATATACATGTACCTATATCAAGAAAAAAAAATCGATTTTCCTTAATATTTTTACACGACTGACATTTTGAGGTTTTTTTCAATGGCAATCGTTCGTTCAAAAATCATAAACACCAGAAATGGCTGTTTAGGGGTTTCCAAAGTCAATTAAAAAAAAGTTTAGAGGTTGTATCCACGGCATGCACAAAAGTGGTCCATACACAAGCACTGAAAATGGCGACTATCCTTTATTCTTGAACACCGTGAGTGTGGCTGTTTACGGGTTTCCAACGTCAATTAAAAAAAAATACTTTAGTCCCTAGAGATTAATAAAGAGTTTTAGTCCCGATATGCAGGGATTAAAATAACATTTTAAGAGCATGAGAAGTGAAAAAAATAAAACAATCGAACCGGCTGCTGATCTGACAGCAGAATGGTTAAACCTTGCTTTTAGTGTTCCTCTTCAGCCGCACCACATCGTCTGCCTAAGCTCGATTTTTAGTGGCGATTTGGTACCTATCATGTACCTAATCACTACTTTAATGTATTTTTAAATAAATTTATTCCATTTAACAGCAGAATGAAATTTGGACAAAGTTAAAATGTTATATAAAATAAATAATAACATTATTATTTTATTAAACGTAAACGTCTCTTAATATCGATTTTAACAAGGAAAAACTACTTGAATATAAAGTGTATAACCTTAGTTTTATGGTACTTTATCCATTGATGTCGAAAAAATTTTTCTTGCCTCTAATTTTATCTTCTGTAGGAGTTTTTTTTAAACAAACATCCTTTGCTCATTATATTTCATATTCTTGTCCATTGGACTATTGGAAGGTACTGTGCCAATAATAGTTACCTACTTTGCTAAAAATGTTTAGCTGAAGTTACCAATAACTCGTTCACCGAGACATCCGTTACTGCAAAAAGCAGTGTTTTTTTACATTTTTTGACTTAATGACGAAGTCACATTTTCATAGTTGGTTACTTTTATTTTCGGTGTTGGTAGGCTTGTTTTTTTTTTAAATTTCGCGATGCCCATGCTTTAAGGATATTTTTTATCAATATTATTGTTATATTTAGATGTCCTTTTGAACTCTCTGTTCGATTTTGTGCCTGTGAAATCTTGCCTAATTCTAAAAAAATAGAATTATCGTCGATTTTGGCCATAGCAAATGTGTCCTGTGGAAAATATATGCAATTTTGCGACATTGTTTTACTTAATTGACCATAATTTCTAAAGAAAGATGCTAAAGCACACAAAACTACCCAAATGAATTAACAAATGTATCCAAATTAATTTAGCATTGAGATACACTTTTAATTTAATTTCGTAATTTTTTTACTTCGTCAAAATCTGTCTTGCTTTCATTCCGCATATACGCATTTATTAATCCCTGCTACTCGTATTATTATAAAAGTCAGAATTTGATTCTGTTTACTAAATAAATAAAACACAAGTACCCTGTTGTATTTTTTCTGATTCTGGACCGATTAGAAACGTAAGCATAAGCGTGTACTTATAGTTTTTTTTCTTAGACCTCATAAGACAAAACTAACGGAAAAAACATAAGTGGGCACTTGTGTTATTTCATGTTAGTACTTCTATTATGTTACTACTTACTTTACGACGTAGAAACAGTTTTTTCTAAATAACTAATTTAAATAAATATAAAATGGAATACTATGCAATGCATAAAATATTTACAATATTGTTTTATTCATAAACAAAAGTTTCCACCTTATATTTCGAATTTAAGTTATGTTGGCTGACGTGCAGAGTTTTTTGGCTTGTTCTCGAAACTAACTTTTTGGCATTTACTCGTATGGTTTTTTTCGTTAAGACGGCAGGGTCGCGTTTTATAAAGTTACAATTTACAATATCGCTGTTTGCCTCTCTAACGCACGCACATATTGGCTAGAAAGAGAGGCAAACAGCGAAATTGTAAATTGTAACTTTATAAAACGCGACCCAGATAGGCAAGTAACAATAACAACTTCAGTACAAAATCTGACACGCTCGGCCGCCATACCAATGAATGAACTTGTTTCTTCTATCCAAATCTAATTCTGTGAGTACTATCTTGAATCACTTCATCTTTTAAATAAAAAACCGGCCAAGAGTATGTCGTGCTATGCTCAGTGTAGGGTTCCATAGTAGATCAAAAACGGCTTGGCCTATTACATTCAAAATGGTTTTATTTGAAATTTTGTAAGTTGAAGTGAACAAAAACATTAATAATGCCTCCTTAAGTAAATATTAATTGCAACAACACAAAGAAATATGAATACTCAAGGGCCTGAGACATATTAAAAATCATAGGCAAATAACAACTTCAGTACAAAATCTGACACGCTCGGCCGCCACATAAATGAATGAACTTGTTTCTTCTATCCAAATCTAATTCTGTGAGTACAATACTGATACTGGACCATCTTGAATCACTCCATCTTTTAAATAAAAAACCGGCCAAGAGTATGTCGGCCTATGCTCAGTGTAGGGTTTCATAGTAGATCAACAACGGCTTCGCCTATTATAATCAAAATGGTTTTATTTGAAGTATTCACAGATGTCATATATACCATAGATCAAGCAAACGTATCTACTTAGCGTGTCAAATGAACTCAGTGAAATCCACTGAGTTGTCCGTCTTTAATCGCAGCTTGCAGCTTTCGGGCGACAAATTTTGTAAGTTGAAGTGAACAAAAACATTAATAATGCCTCCTTAAGTAATATTAATTTCAAGAACACAAAAAAATATGAATACTCAAGGGCCTGATACATATTTAAAATAATAGGCAAGTAACAACTTCAGTACAAAATCTGACACGCTCGGCCGCCATACAAATGAATGAACTTGTTTCTTCTATCCAAATCTAATTCTGTGAAAGTATTCTATAAGGCCGTGGGTTTTCTGACCGGCGACGAACGTCGTCGTCGCGGCGGGATTTGGTAGCTGTGGGTCCAAAACGCGATTCGTCCAAACGGATTAGAGCACGCGTTTCGTCCAACACGACTTAAGTCCAATAAGCTTTGAGTCTAATACGCATTTTGTCCAACACGCTTTTCGTCCAGAACGCTTTTCGTCCGAGTCCCTTTTCATCAACACGATTTTTGTCCAAAACGTTTTTCGTCCACCACGCTTTTCGTCCAATTCGCTTTTCGTCCAACACGCTTTTCGTCCAACATGATTTTCGTCCAGAACGCCTCATGTCCAAAGCACTTTTCGCCCAAACACACACACACACACACACACACACACACACACACACACACACACACACACACACACACGTGTATGCGACACGTTGCTAACCTGCCTTACCACCTTTCGATTCTGGATTCTGGAACCCAGGTACTACTGTGTTTTCGTACTTTGCTAATCTGTGTGCCGGCGGCTGTCTAAGACAGACACATACATATGTGTGTAAACCCCGCCTGATCTCCTTTCGTTTTTGGAACCCTGGTACTAAAGTGCTTTCATATTTCGCGTATTTATAGTTATGCGTTTAACGCAATTTCGTTTGTAAGTCGCTTTAAGAAGTTTACCCTTAAAAAAGTTTTTTTCCCCACACTAGCTCGGAAACACCTACTTCCCTCACTAATCTCAGTGAGGGAAGTCGCACTTTAATCACTTGTGAGGGAAGTAAATTGACAGAAGAACCGTGAAACGTTCAAAACCATGGAACGTCAAACGCTGGTATGGCTATGATTCGCTGATTATTTTTTGAGGGACACCATGAAAATTTTATCATACACCAGATTATTTCATTTATTCAAGATAATAAATTAGATTTTTATTAGTTCATAAAAGCCTATCGCAAAATCTTATTATATTGGACAAAAGCAAGGATTTGAACCCACGACCTCCGGATTGAAAGTCAAACGTCTAAACCACTGAGCCACCACCGCTTACGCCCTGCGGTGTTATTCACTAAGGAAACCGCCTTGCTGTCAGCGCTGTGTCAGCGCTGCGGCAGCGTCGAGCCTAAAAATGTTATTAATTATTTTACTTTAAACGACACTAGTGCTCGGCGACGAATGCGACGTGATCTGGAACTACACTACGTCGAGAGTTTGACGTTTAATGTACGAAGTTCGTATTCTCTAACGAAAAACAGCGACGAACTCGCCCACAACCGCTCACAGCCTCGATTTCTAATGTCAAATAAAACAGCTAGGATTTTAGACAAGGCTGTCTCGACGTCGAGCTCGTTGATGAACGCAGCGTCGAATGTGTGAATAAGAGAATAGCATAGCTGTATATTGAGTAGCCGTATATTTTTCTTAAGTTGTCACTACATACATATTACTGGCGGAATATATTCATGACATTAATTGTAATTAGGTGTTCGTTCACCTTGGGCGTTACGGAACTTCTGATGCTGACTGTACCTATAATTCATTCCGGTGGCGAATGCACTAGTCCCAAAATACACTATTAGTCAAAACACTCTAATTACGAAAGCCCCTTTTCCAGCGAACGAAAAAAACATAGAAGCATCCCTTCATACCAAATTCTGTTCATATAACGGGCAATAACTGGATATACGCGTGTGCACTACCAATCAAAACCGTCAAAACGATGACATCGGTTTAAATTACGCAAATGTCCATAAATATAATTGGTCAACGTCAAAACAGTGCGTTCTGATTGGTTGGTTACAAAATGGTGATCGTTGACAAAATACATGTGTCATTAAGAACGCATTGTTCGTAAGCGGTTTAATGCAATGGAGAGCAATTTTTACATGACACATTTTTATTGCGATAACTTTTATTTAATTATAATTCTGAGCTATACAGAGTGTAATCGTTAAGTGTTGCTCGGCGATAGTTCCGTAACATACATATAATTGACGTTACTGAAGTTTGGACGTATCACGTTATGGACGAACTGAGGTTTGGACGAATCGCGATATAGACGAATCGCGTAGTTGACGAACTGAGGTTTGGACGAATCGCGATATGGAAAAACGGCGTAAACAAACTCGACGAACCACGTAATTGACTAACTGGGATTTGGACCAATGGCGACTTGGACGAATCGCGATGTGGACGAATGGCGTAAATGATATTTGACGAACCACGTAATGGACAAATTGCGACTTGGACGAATCGCGTTTTGGACCCACAGCTACCAAATCGGCTACGGACATGCGTCAGTCGCCGGTCGCCGGCTACAAAAACCCACGGCCTAAGTGTTCATGTTTTTTTTTCATATGTCAGTAACCCACAAATCAACAGTTAGAGTTTTTTTTATCATTCTGGTCACTTTGTTATTAATGTTAACTTACCAATAGTTCACTCGTCAAGCCATCATAAGAACACCGCCAGAGGTAATTTACTACAGAATGACAAATTACACGATGATTTTCACGCCGTCCTTACCAGTTGACCGCATGAACTGAAAGCCTTTATTGAAAATCGAGAATTTCGAGCATTTGTCTCTTTAAATAAAGTGTAACTGAAGTGACAAGAACATTCGGGATTTTCGATTTTGATAGGTATATTCTCATGAAAAGTTTTTGGTATTGATCTTCGTATACACTTATTCCTAAGGCCGGCCTTATACATCCGGAATCAGAGTATGAATTCATATTATGAACGAATTTCGTCTTAGGCCGGCCTAAGAGTATTAATTCATATTCTGATTCCGGATGTATAAGGCCGGCCTAAGACGAAATTCGTTAATTTCGTAGAGTGGGGGATAGAATGAGCGAATGCTCGTTTGGTCTAAATGCACCTTTAGAATGAACATTTGAGAGTTATTTGAGAGTAGAAATGCACCTTTAGAAATCGGCGGCAATAGTTGCAGCTGCAGGTTACTGTCCCGGCGGCATTATCACTATCTTCTTCAAATCTTCTCGTTTTTCTGCAGAACAAAATAACATCCTTAGGATAGTAAGTTCCGCGCTCGAAACAGTAAAACTCACCTCTCCAATAAGTAACGTATCGAGTAAAACCTAACGTATCCTTTACTTTCCAGCTCATGGTTAGGCCATTGGACTGCTGTTAATGGGCAGGTGTGTGGAAAAACTCGATAAGTGCCTTTGCGACTGACAGTGCGAATCGTGTGTGAAGTGTGTGAAATGTGGCGACGGATGATACATACTGCCGAATTAGATGGATTTGTTTTATGTCTGGCCGTGTGGTGACGGCAGTAAGAATACATTTGTCACCACCCCAACTCCTCCTGCAGGTGTTGTAAGAGTCGACTAAGGGATTGAAGTGTCATTCATTTACCATTATTTAAAAAAAGATTGATGATGGGCAGCAGCGTCATTAGAGAGGACACATTACTGCGATCGCCAATCCGTTTCCCCAGCGTGGTGATTATGGGCATTGACCTCCTAATGCGCCTATACGCATAGTTAATAGGAGAGGTCTACGTCCAGCAGTGGACTATCATAGGCTGATGATGTATGTATGTTTTATATCTTTTTGCTATAAAAAAACATATCTTGGGACAACTTGCACAAATCGACCTAGTTCCACAGTAAGCTCAATTAAGGCTTGTGATGTGGGCACCTAGCGACGATATATATTATTGATTGTTCTCCGGCTAAGGTTTCAGTATCGTTTTCCAATTAGGTAAAAAAAACATGTTTAGTAACTCAATACACGTTAGTTTTCCGTTTAATTATTATGTCTCACGCTGGAAATATCTAAATATTAAGAGCATTAAGCAAAACATAATCCATTTGTGATACATTAGGCAGAGCTTCCTTATATCCGATTCATAGAGGAAAAATCGTGACCTACATACACCTTTTGCTGAATATTTGTATCAAATTTATTGTGTACCTACTCTATCGTCTTCTGTTTAGATTGATTTTTGTAAATCTATGAGATACAGGTTAAAGTAATCGTAAAATAAAACAAATCTAGTAAAAACATAGGCAAGTATCATTAATCTTTTACAAGAGGTAATGTTTTTAGATCGACAGGTTTGTAATGAGTTTATTGTAATGTAAGGATTTGGATTTAGGTAGAAGCTCGCTGAAAAATTATGCGAAATTGCATTACACACTGTGACTGTGACGTCACCAGAAACTCGTTTTTACTCTTACTCGTAAAAAATTATCAGCCGGAGACCGGGCCGCGTAGACATGTCCTATTCGATAAGTTTCATACGTATCCAAAAAACAGGCCAAGAGCATGTCGGGTCATACTCAACAAGGATTACAGCAAATAAAAAAAATCTCATTTCACCAGGTTGGGGAGGTACCCGAAAACAAAATTGTTTTCTAGTTTTCATTGAACCACTTTGTTGGCATGATTAATATGTATACCTGTACCAAATTGCAGATTTCTAGTATTAACGGCCACTGAGCTATGCTTCGGACCGACTAACAGACGGACAGACGGACAAACGGACATACGGACAGTCGGACATGGCGAAACTATAAGGGTTCCGTTTTTGCCATTTTGGCTACGGAACGCTAAAAACGGACTGCGCTATGGAATAACAAACTAAGATCTGAAATCGAATTGGAGATCAAAAATGTAAACAAATGGGATACCACCACAAAAAAATAATCGCGAGAGGTGGGTAATCTAAAATCCTTGACATACTTTTAAAAAATGCGCATTTACAGTCACTGACGGTACGTATAGATTTTAAATATTTGCCTAATTTTTAATATTATACATTATTTTTTTAATGACATATTTCTCTAGTTAGAATAAAACGTAGGGTGTTTAATTTATACTACTGGCAATGATAAGAAGTTTTAAACATTTGGTTCGCAGTTATAACAATGTACTTACTGAAAAAAATCAAAACAAGATGGTGCTCCAAATGACTCTTTTATGAATTCTTAAAATTTAGCTTTACAAAGTACATTAATACAGATTTTAGTATTTTTACCCACAAATCAATCATTTTAATTTTATAATAGAAATGGATTCCATTGTAACTATAGATGAAGGCTGGAATTCGTTCCCCGACTATTCTAAAGATTAAAGTAACACGACATTGATTTTCAAACATTGATTATGTTGATTATTTACATCATTCTAGCAAATTTTCTAGGTTTTATTTTTGTAATCAGGAACCGTGGACACTCAGCCGTATGTTTTCAGTCATGTCCAAAAATATGTTAATGATTGTGATGCTTGTGTATCGAACATACTTTGACTTTCGCGTATCTACACCTAAACATCAAGCATTATCTTAGGTTTAGTACCTGTAACGATAGTTGGTAAGTGTGCAAATAAATAAAATAAAATAAAATAACCCATCTCAAAATGCGACGTTAATTTATAAAGTTGTTAAAAAATTAAAAGTTTTGTACCCCTGGAAAGTCACTTTAACATTGACTTTATAATGTCATGTCATTGTCATAGATTGTTTACATTTTTGATCTCGAATTCCATTTCAGAGCTTAAGCGACAAAATCTGAAAAATAACACAATACACTCTGTCAAAATAAAGTTAGCTCATTTCTTTAACAGGAACCTATGCCGACTCAGCTGGAATTCCCATACGAAATACTATGAAAAAAGTTTTTTTTCTCGTCTCTTCTAGTTTTTTAAATGAAAAAAATCTTTATAAGGCAGTAGTGTAAGTTCATATCATGAAAGAAATAAATATGGATAATTAACGGAATAATCACCAAATTAAAAATTAAAAAAACCGACTTCAACCGATTTTTCAAAGATCCCCGATTTGTTTCCATCATTGGTTTCCTCAAATCCTACATTCTGAATGCAAATTCTTGTAAATGAATGAAAATTACCAAAAGCGCCATACATGTACCTATAACATTTGAAGAGATCCCTCGATTTCTCCAAGATCCCATCATCAGACCCCAACTTGGTGCCAATGGGACCATCTCGGGGTAATACACGTTCGATCACAAAAAGAAATTTTAGAATTGGTTCACTATTCTCGGAGATATCAGGTAACATACATACAACAAAAAAAAAAAAAAAAAAATTCAGTCGAATTGAGAACCTCCTCCTTTTTTTGAAGTCGGTTAAAAATAGGCATTTTCGTTCCTAGTATAGGAAATTCGCATAAAAGTCGTCACGGGCTGCAGTTATAGGAAGGAACTCATTTGCTATGTGAATTATTGTTTTCATCTGCCCATGAACGAACGAATGCTCGCTCAGAACACTTAGTGAAAACTCGGCTTTCGGTAGTTATCGTGTTTAACTTGGCGGTGATACTACCCTATCCATAACCTTATTCCTGGCAATCTTACTATCAAAACGGCGTAACCCCCGTTCCCGCCGGAACTCGTTTATCATCCCTTCCCGAATAACGCTGATTGTGGGTACCGCGGTGTGTAGGGGTCCACGGATAATTAGACCCACAGACGGTCTCCTCGTAGAATCTGCATTACATGTAATACTCATTTGGATCATCATCATCATCATCAGCCTATGTTAGTCCACTGCTGGACGTAGGCCTCTCCTATTAACTATGCGTATAGACGCATTAGGAGGTAAATGCCCATAATCGCCACGCTGGGCAAGCGGATTGGCGATCGCAGTAATGTGTCCACTATGATGACGCTGATGCCCATCATCAATCTTTTTTCAAAGAATTGTCAGTGACACTTCAATCCCTTAGTCGACTCTTACGACACTCGCGGGAAGAGTTGGGGTGGTGACAAATGTATTCTTACGTCATCACACGGCCAAAACTCCAAACATCAAGAATAGACGAGGAAAAATTATTGGCCAACTGTTAAGGCACGATCACTTCATATAAAACTTCATAGAAGGGAGAAATGGAAAGAGAATTTACAAAAATAAAAATTAAAAATTGTCTATTTTTAACGAGATTCGAAGCATTCAGTTGCTAGTTGTTAGAGGAGTTAAAAAATGTGAAACTGGTCACGTCTCCGAGGTCACCCGTGTAATCATTAAAATATTAGGTTAATTTAATTAATTATAATTGTCAGCCTTCGTATCCTCGTTGGTAGTCACCCTGCCTACGAAGCTGGAGGCTCCGATTTCGAATCCCGGTGAGGGCATTATTTGTGAATTTATTTATCACAAATAATTATTTGTTCTTTGCTCATGGCTGTCTATGTACTTAAGTATCTATATGTATCTATCTATTATGCACGGTGCTCGTGAGCATTCCGAAAGATTTTAATGCTGAATTCCTGAGCATATTTAGAGAGATAATTAACCTTTTTTCGAAATAAGTTTTCCGACGTAATTCGTCATCATAAAACTTCTTTTTGATTACAATGCTACCATAATCTGTTCTAATATTACCACACTTTTTACCTGACAATCAAAAAATAAGAATAGACTTGACGAAAAAACCGGTCCCTAAAAAAAATCATAAAAATAATTTTAACAAATTTATTGTTGTTATGATGAAAAGTATTGGAATTGTTAAATAGTATTCAAAAAGTCTAAAAAAAAAGTTTTTTTTTTTGGAATTTGACACTAGGTTCATAATATTTTTTGTTTATTTTGATGTCTAGAATGCAAAGTTAAAATCTTAAGGTGCGATCAAACTAAAAGAGCATTCGCTGTTCTATCCCCCGTTCTACGAAATCAACCAACCACGTTTTGTGTAACGATCGAATTTCGTAGAGTGGGGGGTTAGAATAGCGAATGCTCTTTTGGTTTGAACTCACCTTTTCGCAATGCTCGCGAGCACCGTGTATATATCGTCGCTTAGTTAGTACCGGCATCACAAGCATTAATTGAGCTTACCGTGGGACTAGGTCGATTTGTGTTATACTTATTTATTTATATTTAGTTATACGCTCGTATGAAATACGCTGTATAGCTTGCAGCGCGAAAGCTCCATCTAGGTGCAGGGAATCTGTGATTAGCCCTCAAAGGTCGACTCGCAAATGAGAAATACCTGGAGTTTGGGACAAACAATGCGTATTTCTAGTACAGTCGAGGAAAACGATATTTTATAATTTTAGCACCATGTTTTTATTAATGATAAAAAAATATCAGCCTACGTAGCCTAGTTGGTGTCCCTGCCTACGAAGGGCAATATAAATGCATATTTATCATCATCATCATCATCAGCCTATGATAGTCCACTGCTGGACGTAGGCCTCTCCTATTAACTATGGTTGCTGCCCATCATCAATATTTTATCAAGTAATGGTGAGTGACACTTCATTTATTTTTATCACAAATATTTAATTTCGTTCCTTGGTCATGGCTGTCAATGTATTTAAGTATCTATTATATTTATATCGTCGCCTGGTACCCACATTACAAGCCTTAAGGGTTCGGCTCCACTGAGGCGGAGAGGAGCGGAGATGTGCAAAATTGGCCAATGAGACCGCATGACAGTGTTTCGAATTTTGAATTTGGTGAATGTAATTGGTCAATTTGGCACATCTCCGCTCCTCTCCGCCTCAGTGGAGCCTTACCCTAATTCAGCTTACCGTGGGGCTAGGTCGATTTGTATTAAAAATGTCCCAAGATTGAATACAGTCAAGTGGATAGTAATATGTACATTTAAAAATACAGTATATTCAGCCTTATGTGGGCATTTCAATATTATAATCTTATATGTACTTATACTGTTCTTAGTAAAAAAAAGCTAATAAGTGGCATTGTTTCATAATAACGCCCTTAGAACACATTCTTGGTTTTACAGGTTTTTAATTAATTATTATTCAAAAAACTTTTAGCACCTACATTTTTTTAAATGTCATAAGTATATATTTATTTAACTAAATTTGCAAAATTGAAAGTATCATACTATAAAGCTATATTATAAATAAATATATATAACTAAACTAAATCTAAAAACAGCTTCCGCGGCACGGCACCAAAGATGCTGGCAGCATCACCCCGTTGGATCGCGAGGCTAATCTGACAGCTGTTTATTGTAATAAAGAAACATATTTTTTTGCCACTTCCGTGTCGCATTTTACGCGTATGAACCACAAAATTAACTAATAAATCCCAATTATGTTTAGGAAAATATTCGACACACCCGCAGGGGTTCAACCGACATTGCGATGATACCTTCAAAAGGTATGCTCATTATAAACCCTCTCGGTCGGTACCTACCACAAACTTCGATAATTGAAAATTTCAGACATCTTTCTCTGCCACTCCAATATAGGCGTCGTTGGAGGGATAGAGATAGATGTTTTAATGTTACGATTTTATAAGTTCGTGTTAAGCGAATAGAATTACAGTACATTTTTTGTGATTAATGTAATAATTTTTTACATTTTTCAACGATTCTATAGATGAATTGTTCTTTCCACCCATTTTTTAAACGGGAAAAAACTTCTGGATAGGTTAATACGTACACGAATCGTAATAGTTTTGTTTCCACTTTTTTCCCAGTTACATAATAACCTACTAAAGAGAGTGTATATACAACGTGTATATTTGATATAACCGCAAACTTTAGGGGGTCTTAGTATAGGCACTAATTTATCTTAAAATTATTCAAAAAAAGCGAACTTTTTTTTTGATATAAAATAATCCAGCACGCAATGTAAAGCTTTGTTGTTGTTTGTTGACAATAAACATCGTAATGTCACAACCTGTCACTAGTGATAAGTGTACGCCGTACATTGCTGCTCAAAAAAAAAATCTAAAATTAATTACGGCATGGTAGTTAACGCCAAATTAATAATTGTCATAAAAGTTAGATTATAAGACTTAAATCTACGTCTGGTTACAATATGCGGCTATATTTCATCTACACACTGTATATTTTATTGAACATTCGTTTTTTACGTGAATAGTACACAGTTATGTTTATTTTGTAAAAAATAATGTAGATATGTAGTTTTTGTAAAATGAGTAGTGGTATTTTCGGCGTCTAATTTTGGACACTTGGAGTCATTTTTGGACACTATCTTTTGCTCTACTTGTAGATCCTGCTTAGATGAACGCTATGATACCAATAACTCAAATTCGCAAAAAATCCTTGGTTATGTTTGTTTTTGTAAACAAGCCTTCAATTTAAGCATTCTTTAATTCCTTCCTCCTTATTCATAAACCCCCAACTTAGCAAGTCGCTAAGTATTGTTTGTCCCTTTCCGTCTTACCAGTATCAGTATGTATATAAGAGCGCAAGGGAAACAATACTTATCGGATTGCTAAGTTATGAAGGGTGATTTTTATTTGCCAAAAGTATTGTTATACCAATCATGTCAAAAAGTGTGAGACAAGATACTTATTTACCTCATCATCATCATCTCAGCCATAAGACGTCCACTGCTGAATTTAGGCCTCCCCTCTGGACCTCCACATGTACCGGTTAGATGCGACCTGCATCCAGCGTTCATAAGGTCGTCTGTCCATCTTGTGGGTGGACGTCCTACGCTGCGTTTGCCCAGCCGTGGTCTCCACTCGAGCACTTTTCGACCCCATCGACCATCTGCTCTGCGTGCAATGTACCCATTGCCATTTCAGCTTGCTAATCCGGAGACTTATTTACCTACAAATTCTTTATTAGTTGCAATTACAATGTGTCATCATCATTTGGTTGATTAACTCGATTCGAAGAGCTGACGACTTCATCACACAACGTACCAGTATTGCGGTAAATTCTAACCTGATTTCAATCTAAGCTATAAATTAATGAAAATTGAGATTTTGTTGAAAATTCCGTATTATTTAATACTGTACAATTTATATACATAAATTAGAAACTAACCTAACCTATATCTAAGATGGGCTTTTGTGGCATTTGACCGAGGATGCTGACGGCATTTCCTCGCTGAATAGCAATGCTGATGCGTTTTGCGAGGTTTTTTATATGTTTTAAATTATTTAGTAATTAAGTTACCCCCTTATTCATAAACGTCTGCTAACTTAACAAGCCGCTAATAATTGTTTGTCCCTTTTGCTCTTATGGACACATTGTTAAGACCCATTTGTAAAAAAATCTTCTTAAGGTTCCTCTTCTAACGAAGGTTGGACAACATCATGGCTATTTTAACTTTGTTGACTGCATTACGGAATAATCCACGAGTGCTAGAACTGAACCAGTCACGAAGATTTCTCAACCAAGAGTGCCTTCTTGGACCGGCGCTCCTACCCCCACGAATCTTCCCTTGAAGTATTAGCCAGAGGATCTCGTACTTGTGGCCCCGCATATGACCGAAATACTGAAGTTTGTTTTTTTTGCTGTTGTTATCTAATTCCAACGTGTATCACGTATCCAAAATACGTGAATCATTTAATCAACTGTAGTTTCAACGACATTAGTCAATAGATAATACAATCCCACAGGTTAATGGAAAAGGGTTCTTTGAGTAAAGGCCCAATCAGAAAATTAGGCTAAATTACTAACTTTTAGAGAATTAACGTAAATTAACTAATTTCTGGATAACTAAGACCCAACTTTCATCAACAGAGGAGTGGAAACTAGAAACTAAATTGTAAAGCTTAATGAAAGCAAATAAATAAATTTCGAGGGACATTCTTACACAAATCATCCTAGTCCCACGGTGAGCTCAATTAAGGCTTATGTAATGGGTACTAATCCCGAAAAGCTAATATTTCGAGCAAAAATGGCAAAATGCATAAGAAAACGCTTTATAAAGACTTACATCTGGAGCATAGCTTTGTACGGAAGCGAGACGTGGACATTAACTCAAAGAGACAGGCGGAGGTTGTGTGCGTTTAAAATGTGGTGCTGGAGGAGGATGGAGGGTATAAGTTGGACTGAGAAAAGAACGAATGAGGAAGTATTGGATATGATAGGGGAGAAGAGATCTCTAATGAAGACGATTGAGAACAGACCTGGAATTATGTTGAGGCACCTGTTACGACATGAAAATTAAATTAAAACTGTAATTGAAGGAAAAGTGGAAGGCAAGAGGGGCCAAGGGAGACCAAGGCGAGCATTTTTGGACCAAGTGAAGGAGAAAATCAATGTAGTGTCGTATCCCGAGCTCAAAATATTAGCAGAACAACGAACGGAATGGCGTTTACTCCACCGACAAGAGCCATGCTCTTAAGTAGAAGAGAAGAGAATGGGTAGGTACTAAGCGGCGATTTATATACGGTGACTCGTATCATAACGGTCAAAAACGGTTTAAAAAAGAAGACATTATATCTTAAAATTGACGGAATGCGACAATTTTATACGATATTTTAAGCTCAAAAATCCGCTGTTGAAATTGTTCCCTTCCCTCATGGGCACATTGTATAATTATACAGGCGGATTACAATGAGGAGGAAACCCGGTAAGCAAGATTGATGGGTGTCGTAAAAATCCCATGTTCCGGTATTTTAAAACCAGGGGCGCAGAATAAACTATCTCTGTCCAAAGGCGGATTAATCTATTTATTTATTTATTTAAACTTTATTGCACTAAACAGGAGTACTCGTACAAAAGGCGGACTTAATGTCATAAGGCATCTATAATCAAATAGCAGAAGTAGCATATTATACTACGTATGTGGACCAAACACTTTAATTTAAAAAATTGATTACTGTCAGCAAAAAATGGACCAAAAATTTGACTAATATACAGGGCGTCGCAAGACTATGGAGGGAAAGTAGCTTAAATATTCTAGAGAGGATATTTTGCTGAATGAAGACTTTATGTTATTCTTAAATGCAAATAAAATTGCATTCAAAGTTTTTAAAAAAATTGCTTGCTTCACCCGGAAATCGAACAACTACAATTTTTGTGCGAATTTTGAACCAAACATTTTTTTAGTTTTAGATTTTAGTTTCGTCTGTACAATGGGTTGTGCTCTGAAGAACTGTTCGACATGATGCCAACGTCCACTTTTCATCATCGCACCGCTCGCCACCGACTGGGCGCTCATCCTCACACCTTGCAACCTAAATGGTCGCGCACCGTGCGGTTTCAGAGGAACTTCCTCCCGCGGACGGTCCGTCTGTGGAATGAGCTTCCTGCCGAGGTTTTCCCGTTGGACTACAGTATGGGGTTCTTCAAAAGAGGAGTGTACAAGTTCTTATTGGGTCGGCAACGCGCATGTGACACCCCTGGGGTTGCAAGCGCCCATAGGCTACGGTGACTGCTTTCCATCAGGCGGGCCGTATGCTTGTTTGCCACCGACGTGGTATAAAAAAAAAAAAAAAAAGATACTATGTTTCTTATGAAATTGTTATTTTTTATGCATTGTTTCGAATTGCATCACAAAATTACATGCCTAGAAAAAACTAAATTATTTTTTGAATGCAGTACCTATTATTTAATTCTCAGAATAAAATAAAGTCTTCTTTCAGCGAAATATCCTATCTACGATATTTAAGGTAGGTACTTTCCCTTCATGTCCCATAATCTTAGAACACCCGGTATACCAAAATCTTATAGAAAAGAACTAAATTTAACGTCCACAAGAACAGCTATACATGCCACTACAAAAGAGCCATTTTTTTGAAGGGTAATTTTATTTCTTATTTGTTATTACCAGAGACCGGACAAATGTGCGTCATTGTTCACATGACTCCAAAGTTGATTGAATAATTAATCATTTTCAGAAAATTACTTATTTGGCACCGGTAACCATGTAAACCTTTGTAAAGAGTCACCTTGAAGTTTCGAAATAAAATTTCAAGAAATAATTTGTTTTATTATTCATTAATTAATTTTGGAGTCATGTCCATATTATTGAGAACAATGACGCACATTTATCCGATCTCTGGTTATTACTGTTATTAGTTTATTACAAGAATTTAAAAAACAAGGGAAATTATGCAACGGAATGCTACAAAATGTGCTACGGCCCCCGCGCCTATTTAATTCGGCTCTGTCTTCTACTTCCAGTTAAAGTTGTACAATTGGAGTGTCAAGAACAGTCATTCGGGATTTTAGATTTAGGTATATTCTTCTGAAAAGTTCTTGGTAGGTATTGATCTTTGTACATTTAAGTATCCTACCACGAACTCTGAAATCTACGGATATTTTTCTCTGCCATTACTAACCAAAGCCCGGACGACGGGAGCAAAAATGAACTTTTCACTAGTGCTTTATGAAATATCGACTTATAAATACTTAAAAAATCGTTCATTTTGAACAAATCGTTCGATTTGTTAATTTGAAATTTATAGATTATGCTAATTATGTTTCCATAGTAGTTCCACTTCTTTTGCAGATATCAAAAAATATATAAGATTTTTAATATGAATTCACCAATTTTTTTAGTCAACACATTCTGATATTTTTTGTGAATAATTTCGCTTTGAAGACGTAAAAGTAATCTTACCAAGTGCACTTTGAAATTCTGAACGACATTCAAGCTGCTTTTTAGGCTTTAATTTTGGTTTTGTAACTGTCCTATAGGTATTATTGACATATTATTGTTTATCAATTTTAGATCGCAATGCCTCTGATTACGTACGGTTGCATAAATTGCTGTTGATCAATACATTTCTAATTCATAAAATGTTGGTATGGATGTCGATAGAATAGTCGATATTTAACTAAGCACTAGTGACAAACGCATTTTTGCTCCCGTCATCCGGGGTTTGCTACTAACACTCCAAGTGTTAGAGACAAATCCCCGAAATTTACGAATTTCGGTGTTCGCGGCCAGGCCAGGAGGCCACAGGCAACTATTCGTGGTAAGGGTTTGCAGCCACAAAGCTTCGTCTTCAAATAACCAATACCTACACGTTTTAAATTCCTCGCACCCCGCTCGTTATCTATGGTAATCCCAACATCTATTGACGAATCGTTCCGATTGTTTGGAAGTACAGGGGGATACGGGCTACCACGATCTACAGTGCTCGGTCAATATGAAGTGAATCCTGATACCTGTGTTATAAAAATGTTTATAATAATATTTTTTTTTCATGTGATAAATTCATTAATACATGTTATTTTAATAAGATGATACATCGTGTTTTTTTAGAATTCCGTTAAATTTAACAGGCTGCTTGGTACGTTAATTGGAGCTACCTGGCATGTAGCTTTTAGTCGAACTCGAAAAAAAAAAAAATTTTTTTCGTTTTCATACATAATAAATGAAATAGTAAGTGTGATATAACCTTAAAAATAACACAAAAATTAATTTCAGGTGACTGACGGCACATGTCAAAATAAGTAGCATTAGGATGTAATAAAGGTTGCAATACACTTGTTCAGTCTTTAAACTTATTTTTTAATAACTCAATAATAGTAAGAGTTAAGATACTAGTTTCTTAGAGAAATCGATTATTTTTGACCTAAATTAGCTTCCTTTAATTTAACGGAAATCAATAAAAGCACGGTGTACTGTTTTGAAAAAATAAGTCCACCTGAGTTTCTTACTGGTTCTTCTCAGGAACGGTGTAGGGTTTGAACCAGTAGTAGATTTTTTCTCTCTCTTGATAATGTCAGACGATTCGAAAATGCTTATTAATAAGCTTACTTGAATAAAGAATAGTTTAACTTTGACTTTGTCATTTTAATACATTATGTGTCAAAAAGTGACATTGTTTACAGACAGATAATGTATTGAACTGACAGCTGTCAGGATTGATATATTCACGAATCGTTACGATTGTTTGGAAGTACAAGGGGCTACCGGGCTACCACGATCTACAGTGCTCGGCCAATATGAAGTGAATCCTGACTTGTCATTTTAATACATTATGTGTCAAAAAGTGACATTGTTTACAGATAATGTATTGAACTGACAGCTGTCAGTATTGATCTATTCACGAATCGTTAATATTGTTAGGAAGAACAGGGTGCTTAGCCAAGTTGCCAATCGCTAACGCTTAGTAGCGTATCGTAGTTTTCCCTCTCTGTCACTCTTTCATATTAGTGCGACAAAGACAGTTAGCTGCCTTTCGTTTACAATTGACGATTATGCGTTAGCGATTGGCGACTTTGTCTAAGCACCGAGGGAAGCTTCCACGATCTATAGTGTTCGGTCAATATGAAATGAATCCTGACACCTGTCATATTAATACGTCATGTGTCAAAAGGTGACATTGTATACAGATAATGTATTGAACACCCAATTCAATACCTTAGTCGACCCTTACGACACCCACGGGAAGAGTTGGGGAGGTGACGAATGTAATTTTTTTTAATTTATTTATTGATAATGGGAAACAAACAGCATACAAAAAGTACATTTGAAGAGTTACACTAGGAATATACATAAGCCAAACAGTTTCCACTACTGAATAGACAATTTTAGATGCTCTGAGTAGACTTGCTTATACTATTTAATTAAAAATATTTATTTTTAATAAAATTGTATACTTTTAATTAAACTGTATTTTTCATCACGCTTGCTTTCTAAGCGCGCAATTGCTAGATGCATCGCGGGAGGTAAAGAAAAGTAAAATTCCCTAGGGATTATAGAAATGTTATCTGTCTTAACATTTATTTTTTGTCCGCAAGTGTGATGAAAAACATTGTATCCATCACGGTTGGTTGGTGTGGAATACAAACTCAGGTTATTATAAGACACCAAGCATCGGTCACCTACGGCGTCGGGCTTCTATCGCTCTTGTTAGTAATACCACACTTACCTTCCTAGATACACAATGCACTATATTTACTGCGCGTCACCATACGGCACAAAAAACGGAAAAACCGGCCAAGTGCGAGTCGGACTCGCGCGCAAAGGGTTCCGTACCATTATTAATTTATTATTAAAAAAATTCAGTTAAATCAACCTACCTCAAAAACTATAGGAGATAATTTAATCAAACTAAAAATTGTTGATAGAGTTTATTAATGTGCATAACATATATTTTTGTTAGAATTTTATATCGCGTAGTTTAAAAAATAGTGGGGGGGGGACACATTTTTCAGATTTTGAGAGCTGATATCTCGAAAACGATTTGCTTAAATAAAAATCAAATTCATAAACCTTGATATTATTTTCAAAGACCTTTCTATTAATACCCCACACTCTTATATACAACTAATTTTTTTTTATCCCTCAGTTACATGTATGGAGGGCCCCCACCCCAATGGTTTTTTTTACAATTTAGTACCATAATCCTGTAGCGGTTCATACAACACATATTCTTACCAAATTTCGTAACTGTAGCATTTATAGTTTCCGAGTAAATCGGCTGTGATAGACGGACAGACGGACATGACGAATCTATAAAGGTTCCGTTTTTGCCGGGTGCGCCAAAGTATTTATAAAATTGCAACTTAGATTATTGGAACTCCGAAAATGTTTCTTATACAATTTAACTTCATAATGATCGGTATTTAGAATAATCTTTGTTCATAATCATCATCACATAGAATTATTTATGTTCATAATATTGTTTTTCATACATATTTTTAGTACTAACTTTTATATTTATATAATTTTTCACTATACTTATTTTATGCTATATATTCTAATGTTATAGGTATTTATTTTTATCTGTACTGGTTTTATGTATGAATTATTTTTGTTTAATTAAATATAAATCGTACTATTACTGTAAACTAGCTACCTGCACAAATCAGGTTGTGGCAGAGTAGGTACTGCACTAAACGGGTTCCCTCTAAACTTTTTTTGTCCGAAACGCTTAGGACATAACAGACTTGGTATAATCTATTTTGGCATCAACTTAATGAGACAGAAACATCACTTGGCTTAAATAACAATATTTCGAATATTATTTTCTCCGAAACTATCTTGGCATATCATTAATTACGCCGAGTGTTATAAGACAGAAATTAGACTTGCTTTTTTTTTTGGGCATGTAGCCACATGTTCGAAACTTGCCTTTTTCGTCAGGCAGAATTTGCTGTGAGGGTGAAAATTTCTGCAGTGAGCGAGCGAAGCGAGCGAACAAAACCTTCCGGGGCAGATCCGACTCGGATAGGTTAGGTTAGAAGACTAAGGCGGGAGCTTTGCTCCCGCCTTAGTCTTCGAGGTTTTTTTTTTTTTGCAACCTAGAAAGTACTCAGCTCAGTAACACAGTAAGTAACGTATAGAATATTACTACTACCTCGATTATATTGAGAGGTTGTAATTATTCCTTCTCTGTTATGCTAAAACAAACTATGCCGATACTTTTTATGCACATCCAGATTATGCCTCATTATAAATAGGAGCATCGAAATTATGCTCGAAAAATATTCGAACAACTCGAAATCTGCCACAAAGAAATATGCTAAAGTTGAGTATGTCACAACAGTTTCTGCACAAAGCCCATTATGACTAGATAGTTTATGTTATTCATAAAAGAATTATACCACAACAGAGTGAACCTAATGGGAAAATGTTTATAAATAAATAATTTATTTCAAATAACTTTATGAGTATAGATTAATCTACTTGACGACTTTAGGAGGATAAAATTTCGAAATAAAAATCGTTATGAACATTGTAGGTAGAAGTATAATTTTTAGTAAGAAAAAAAGTATGAGAAAAAAATTTCGGAGTAATGATGATTATGAGTAAAAAACGGTATTAGTAAAAATATTCGAAGAAAAAATTGTATAAGTGCCAATATGGACCCGTTTTTGCCATTTTGGCTACGGAACCCTAAAAAGTAACTTCTGTAATTACAATCTGGTCAAATAACTCCTCTCATTGAATTCAATTTGACATTTACAGCTACCGACCGGATCTCTATACAGCTATTAGTCTTAAGTCGGTTATATAACGCTGGCAGACCGCCAAGGGGTTGAAACACGAGCAGTAGAAGATAATCGCCACGTGCAGTGAATGGGTTATTGAAATAATGAGGACATGCTTTCGACTTGTTTTATATCCTTGTTAGAATTTTTTACAGCCAAAAATGTTGTTATGGTGTTTCTGTCCACTAATTGTTTGTAGTAGGGCATTTTCGCGAGAAGAGATCCAAAAACTTATTTTTCTGAAACAGGTAAATTTTATGTTTTTCCTGCTCAGAATCACGAGCTCTTTCGATCCTACTAGAAGAAAAAAAGTGTCCCAACTTTTTGTTTCTATTACGTAACCGTTTTACAAACACTTTGTACAGCGGTTACAAAGTGAAGAGCATGTAAAATGTATGAAAATGTGGGACCATTTTTTTCTTGTACTTTTTTTCTCCTAGATTGAAAAAACTCGTTATTCTGAGTAGGAAAAACATTAAATTTACCTACCTTAAAAAAATTTTTTTTTGGATCTCTTCTCGCGAAAATGCCCAGTAAGCAATTTGTAGTAACAAAGTACCTCGAAATCGAGGATCTCTTCAAATGTTACCTATACTATAGGTACATTTGGCGCTTTTGGTAATTTTCATTCATTTACAGTGGCGGCCACGTACCGGAAAGCGTAGCGTGGGTAGGCCCCCCACAAGGTGGACCGATGACCTGGTGAAGGTCGCAGCAGTCCGCTGGATGCGGGGTGGCGCAGGACCGGTCATTGTGGCAATCTTTGGGGGAGGCCTATGTTCAGCAGTGGACGTCTTTCGGGTGATATGATGATGATGATTCATTTACAAGAATTTGCATTTACTCGTAGAAAGTAGGATTTGATGATAGGAAACCAATGATGGAAACCACAGATGATAGGATCTTGGAGAAATCGGTTGAAGTTGGTTGTTTTTATTTTTTTTATTTGGTGATTATTAGTGAGTTTCATTGTCAACCGATGATGTAGCGTGTACGGAACAGTTTTGCTAATAAGGCTGCTACAAAGAATTTGATGCAGACTGTACAAAAACATCCTAAGCTTACACCGTGAAATCAACGAAAAATAATCAGACCTACTTAAATTTTATGTACTAACACAAAATACTCGTACTATTATATCGCCGCTTGGTACCTGCATCACAAGCCTTAATTGAGCTTACCGTGGGACTAGTGTAAGATGTCTCAAGATGTTTATTTATTTATTAATATTGTTACTAAACAGTGGCTAGACCTGTGCCAAAATCGTGATTCATTAAAATTCCCAACTTTCGAAAAAAATAAACATTTAGCCTCAATTTTATTTAAGCCCATTGCGACACCACGATTCAACTATAACTCGTGTTACATTTTCGTTTCAACATTAAACCGTTACAGCATCATATTCCTATTTTGAATTTAAAGCAAGGCTGGTGCAGGCTGGCTAAGGGACTTGGACGAATGCCAAAGAGCCTACTGCCAAATCTGTATCTCGGCTGAGATCTGGTGTCTGGTATTATTTGATCTCCCGTCACCATGGCCGAGTTTAATGCCTGCTTTCGCGGAGCCGACTCATTTCATGGATAGGTAAATGCCCATAATCGCCACACTGGGGAAACGTATTGGCGATCGCAGTTACTATTATGACGCTGCTGCACAAGTGCACATCATCAATCATCTATCAAAGAATAGTTATTTGGTTAGTGACACTTCAATCCCTTAGTCAACTCTTACGACACCCGCGGGTGGTGACAAATCTGCCGTGTCAAACCTATCTCATTTAGTTTGAATAACACAGTTTTGAGTAAAATCAATGAATCCGTTTCACGTTCATGATCATGACTTCGCAAATAGACATTACGTGAAATTACTCGATAGGTACCTAAAGCAGGCAATCGCGCTCGCTGTAAGTGCGAGCGTGATAGAATGCATTACATATCGAGTAAAACCTAATGTACCCTTTACTTTTCACCTCATGGCTATACTATCCGCAAGACTAAGTGGCGAGTCAGGCAATAAAAGTCCGCTACCGTTCCTTTCATGGGTAACGATACCTGCGCTTCGTTGTTCGGCCCACTCCATAAGGCCGTGCAGGTGTGAAAGAGATAGCACGATTCTGATCATATATGATCCTATTCGCCACGCCACTTAGTTTTGCGGATAGTATGGGCCACTGGAGAGGCTTGCTTCCAGTAGTCGACTGAGATAGGATGATTGTGTGATGTGAGAAGGTGAGTTTTTAATAAAATCGCTGTGTGAACTTAAGCATGACCGGTACTGTATGTAAAATCAAGTAAAGTAGTAAGTTTTTATGAAAGAACCCCCTCAGTACCTTCGCTCCGCACTTGCGATTTACGAGGCGTAAACGCGGAGTCAGTGCTTTATAATGAAGACCTAGATTCTCCGAAACATGTCGCGCGTATTAGTGACTAAATACACCTGAGTTTAACCGTTTAATTCTTTACGAACTTTATTTTCAAAACTGTACAATTTATATTCATAAATTAAATGTAACTAACCTAACTTACACCTATTATTGGTCCTTGTGGCATTGTACCGAGGATGTTGGCGGCATTTCCTCGCTGTATCGCAATACTGATGCGTTGTGCGAGGGAGTCGCCAGCTCACCGTCGACCGAATCTTTAGTTTAATTATATTTATGAAGTAAATACCTTTATCGGCTCAACATATCGCTGGTTCTATATAGCATTCGTGTAAAACTTTACGAATCACAGGCGAGCAGAACCGTTACGCAACATGGTACGTAGTACGTAGTAGCCAGATGGACGTTTGACTCTCATTGGCTTGGAGTGGAAAAATGCCGTTACATTTTGCGCTATTTCGATGTAGATAAGTATAAATAAGTTAATGACAAATTGAAGATGAATGGCTTTTTATTTGCCTTCGCAGGAATCAGCTGCGAAAGTGAATTCAAATTCAAATTCAAATTATTTATTGCGATTCATGTTGTACAATAAGGTCTTAAGATTAGTTACACAGTTCAAACATGAGCTCTGATAGAGCATAGCAATTTCATTAAAACTAAATATTATATAACAGGATTTTTACAAATATAAACAATACATTATTCTAGAAATCATAAATGTCATATAAATACCTAATCAATAATTTAATTTAATTATTATATAGAATGTCAATATTAAATACAATTTTTATGTTCATTTAGAAATTCATCTATGGTATAATAAGCTTTATTTAATAGGTAAGATTTTAATTGCATTTTAAATTTACGTGAGTCATATATGTCCTTGATTTTATTTGGCATTTTATTAAATATTTTTACTGCCATGGCAAACGGGCCAGAGCTAACCATTTTCATTGTTGTGGCAGGTAAGGCTAGTTTTTTTCGAGGTCGCAATGATGGTCCGTGTGAGTACTGAGGAAATAGTGATGTATTATTTTTTACAAAAATAGCAGCTTCTAGGATGTATATTGACGGCAGGGTTAAAATTTTTTGTTCAATGAAGTATGGCTTGCAACTTGTCATATTATCCTTATTAACTAGGATTCTTAGGCAGCGTTTTTGGAGCTTAAACAGTTGTACAGCATCAGAACTATTACCCCACAATATAATTCCATATTGCAACCATGCATGCGCGTAGGCATAGTAAGCACAAGTAGCGGTTTTTAAGTCGGTGCATTTTTTCAACTCATAAAGGGCGTAGGTGAATCGGCTCAACTTAAGAGATATTTGATGAACATGCTCTTTCCAGTTTATAGCAGAGTCGATAGTAATTCCTAACAGTGAAGCTGTATCTACACATTCCATTTTCGTATTCTCGAAGCTATAGTTTATATCTAGGCTGCGCTTTTGGTAGGGTTTAAATTCTATAAGTTTAGTTTTGGTGAAATTGATTTCAAGGTTATGTTCGTTTAGCCAATTAACAATATCAGAAATAATTTTATCAAGATGATTTTTTAGCGTAATATTATTATCGCACGAGATCACCAATGATATATCATCAGCAAAAAGTATGCTAGAACAATTTATTATTTTGGGCAAATCATTAATATAAATTAAGAATAAAATACATCCGAGTACACTGCCTTGGGGGATTGATTGGGTAACCTTAGTAAACTTAGATTGAATTTGTTGTATATTTCCAGTTGCGTGATTATAGTATTCAATTTCTACGCAGTGTGTGCGATTCGACAGGTAGGAGGCAAACCAATCGTAGGGTAAGCCCCTTACACCAATTCCGCGCAACTTAAGTAATAGAATATCGTAAAGTACCCGATCATAAGCTTTACTCATATCAAGTAATATGCCAATAGCGTATTTTTTATTGTTTATTATATTTAGAACATCTTGCATGTATTTAAAAACAGCTAGAGTAGTTGACCGGTTTTTTTCTGAAACCATTTTGTGAGTCGTGGAATATATTGAATTTTTCACAAAAGGAATATAGACGATTTGCCATAGCGGTCTCAAAGATTTTTGAAATTGTTGATAGGAGAGCTATTGGACGGTAATTAGTGGTGTCACTCAGTATTCCTTTCTTATGTATTGGTTTGATAACCGAGAGTTTCAGCAGATCAGGAAATACACCCTCAGCAAAGGACTGGTTTATGATAAGAGTTAGTGGTAGAGCTAGTTCACTTGCACATTCTCTAATCAGCAAGGGTTAGTTCGTCTTGGCCAGAGCTCCGTTTGTTCTTAAGGTTTTTTATTATTTTGTAGACTTCGGGCGGAGTGACCGGGTTCACAAAGAATGAATGTTCTGGGCGGATAATTGGTGGCAATCCTCTCGGAGGTGAGATGTTAGCATCGATTACACC
>JALPQI010004986.1:0-73193 GCA_025490895.1 Thaumatotibia leucotreta | reverse complement strand
GGTAAAGACTCGAGTTCTCTAAGTCGAATTTTAAGACTCTCCTCATTTTTATGGGACTATCGAGGTTAAGAGACTATAGTATTTTAAGTCGCGAGTCGAGCCCTTTTTTAGGCTTACTGAGCATATAAAGCTCAAGTCCTAATACGAAGACTCGTTTTTTTTAATCGGTCCAAAATTTATGAAATGATACAATGCCATACATTAAAAAATATTCATTTGTTCAAGGTTAAAAATAAGCATATAAATACAAATAAGAAGCTTATTTTTGTTCAATTTTTATTTGAATAAAATATATATAAACCCTATGTGGTATTTATCACAACGGTGTATTGATTTCATATTTAAGCTACCTATATTATATGGGGTGTAAGGGGGTTCGAATTCCATCTCACGAATCCCAAGTCAACCTCCCCTGCTCGTGGTCACTCTGCTGAATAACGAACGAGGCTCTGGCGACCCACCAACCCGCACTTGGACCAGCGTGGTGGGTTTATGGTCCATATCCCCCTCATGATAGTACACTCCCCGATACGGCCCCGAGTGCCCGGCAAAAGGGGTGCTAAGAATCCCCGGGCGGCGATCTCCCACAAACTAAATTTAACGACCAATGCACGAAAAATGGACTCCGATATGCTTCATGTCTTGACCTACAACGTCCGCACTTTAATGAAGGATGAGCGTCTCATAGAACTAGAACACGCTTTAAAAGAAATTAAATGGGACGTAATGGGTCTATCTGAGGTTCGACGAGAAGGCGAACTAACAGTAGAGCGCGATGATAATATATTCTACCACTTTGGAACAGCTGGCGGTCTGTACGGGGTAGGATTTCTCGTGAAAAGGAAGTGGAAGGACAACATTATCGAATTCTTGGGTTATTCCGACAGGGTAGCAGTGTTGAGATTGAGTATATCCCAAAATCATACCTTAACTCTAATTCAGGCTTACGCACCAACGTCTTCACATAGCGACGATGAGATCGAAGAATTTTATGACCTCCTGAACAAAGCTTGTGATGAAAACCGAGGAACTTGGACCATGATGCTCGGAGATTTTAACGCAAAGGTCGGAGTAAGGGCTGAATTGGATAATACCAACATACTCGGACCACATGGACTTGGTACCAGAAACGAACGCGGTGCTCGACTTATCCAATTCGCCTTCGGACAAAGCATGAGCATAAGTAACACCTTCTTCCTGAAAAAGCCTCAACGTCGCTGGACGTGGATTTCGCCACGTGGAGATACTAGGAATGAAATTAACTATATCCTTTCATCCAGCTAAAGTCTGATAACTGACGTATCAACCATCAACAAATTCAAATTTAGTTCCGACCACAGACCCATTAGAGTAAAAATAAAATTTAACCTTAAAATCCATCGTAAACAGTTATTCCTAAAAAGCATAAAACGTCTAAACAAAGACACCCTGATATCAAACCATGACCAATTCAACCTAGAGTTACGAAATAGTTTTGACGCATTAAGCAGGGACAATACTACTTCAGATATTCAAATCATGTACGATAATATTATAAATAGTATAAAAACCGCTAGCAGCAAAATTAAACCAACCCGAAAAAATAACACTAAACTCACAAAAAACACATTACAGTTAATCGAAGACCGAGAATATTATAAACATAACAGAAACCAATACAACATAATAGATAAACAGGTGAAGAGAAGTATAAGAAGGGACGTACGTAAATTCAACACGAAACTTGTCGAAATAGCACTAACCACACATTCATCTCTCCGTACGGCCAAGCAAGGCATAGACAAAAACAAAACCTGGATAACCAGTCTTCGAGATACTGACGGGAAAAAATGTAGCAGCAGGGCCCAAGTAATAGATATTTGTACCAAATACTATACCCAGCTATATTCCTCCGACTCCACACACTTACCATTCAGTAATAGCGACTCCTGCAACCCCTTAACCATCCCCCCGATAACTGGTTTTGAAGTTAACGCCGCTCTTAAAACCATGAAGTATCAAAAGAGCCCCGGGGAAGATGGTGTCACAACTGAAGCACTTAAAATAGGGAAGACAACCTTGTTGCCACATCTAACAAACTTTTTCAATTCTATTTTACACAGCCGCAAAATTCCTCCCAATCTATGCCACTCAAATATTATACTTTTACATAAAAAAGGCGATAAAGCAGACATTAATAACTACAGACCCATCAGTTTAACCTCGCATATCTACAAACTATTTATTAAGATAATAGAAAATAGAATCGCCCCACTGCTGGACAAACATCAGCCACCCGAGCAAGCTGGTTTTCGCCCTAGTTTCTCCACAACTGACCACCTTCACACTTTAAACCAATTAATAGAGAAGTCCAACGAGTTCAATGTGCCTCTGTACCTTGCTTTTGTCGACTATAGCAAGGCATTTGATAGCGTCAAACACACAGCTATACTTTCCGCCATGCAGAATCAGGGTATAGATTCAAGGTATGTTGAACTCGTTGGAACAATTTACAATAGCAGTACGGCCAACATTAAATTGCACACGCCAGGTCCTACATTCAAAATAGAAAAAGGCGTTAAGCAGGGCGACCCGCTGTCTCCTAAATTGTTCACCAGTTGCCTTGAAGAAATATTCAAAAAGCTTGCGGTCTCGTGGGAGGGGTTGGGCATTGTCATCGATGAAAAAAGGTTAACAAACCTGCGCTTTGCCGATGACATTGTCCTATTCTCCCATACGGCATCTCAATTACAGAAAATGCTACAAGATCTCAGCATCGCAAGCCTTGAGGTTGGACTCACAATGAATCGAACAAAAACTCAGTTAATGACCAATAGAACGAAACGTAGGGTCACGGTAGACGGGCAGGATATACAATATGTCGATGAGTACATATACTTGGGCCAGATAGCTTCTTTTGAAAACAGGCAGACCGCGGAAGTCAACAGACGTGTCGATAATGCCTGGAAGAGCTTCTGGTCCATGGAAGCGCTGTTGAAGGGTGACCTTCCACTGTGTCTCAAGCGCAAACTCATTGACATGTGTATCTTGCCCGTCCTAACCTACGGCGCACAAACCTGGTCATTAACTGAAGCTCTCAAGTCAAAACTCAAGGTTTGCCAGAGGGCGATGGAGCGCAGCATACTTGGTGTTCGTAGAACTGATCGAATCAGAAACACGGAACTGCGCTCCAGAACCGGAATTGTAGATGTAGGTGTCAAGACCGCTAAGCTTAAGTGGGACTGGGCCGGGCATGTTTGCCGTATGCACCCAGCAAGGTGGGCCAAAATGGTTTCAGACTGGGACCCACGGGAAACCTTCGATGGTGCTGGCCGGGGCATTGGCAGACCGAGAAGGAGATGGCGGGACGACCTGGACGCGTTTTATCCGAATTGGCGGGAGAAATGTGACGACCGGCCCGAATGGAGGAAAAGAGGGGAGGCCTTTGCCCAGCAGTGGGACACTAAACCAGGCTGATAAAAAAAAAAAAAAAAAATATTATATACAAAAACTTTAATTTCAAAACACTAATCTAGCGAGTTTTCTTGAAGGACTCAACTCGACTCGAGAGTCTCTGTAACATTGTAAAATAACTCAACAGGACAGTAGTCCTTTACACTGAGTCGAGTCTTAGAATGAAGGACTCAAACGACTCGAGTCTTTACCAACACTAGCTGTATAGTGTATACCGTGTATTTTCTGCGTATACAGCAACGACGGCCATGTTGGTGAAAAGTGTAGTCGTTACAATAGTACATTGTGCGTGTACGGGGGGTAAGTACGGTAATACTAACGAGAGTGCTGGAAGCCCGACGCCGCAGGCGGAGGGCATTTGATGACTCGAGTTTGTATTCCGCTTACCGACCGTTTATACATACATTGTTTTTCATCACATTTGATGACAAACAATTGTTTTAGGACAAAATTTACTCAAACGACAATTATTTTAAATGTCTTATAAGAACGCCGAGACATTTTTCATCATTGGTTAAAACAGGACACGAGGCAAAGCTAAATTTACCACCCGGGCCTACGCAATGACAATTAGTTTAGTTGGGGGACAAGGTTGAACCCGTGTCATAGAAACTGCGACGTCAGACCCTGTTTAATGAGTTAACGATACCATAAAGGGTTTTGATAAATAGCTAGGTCAATGTAGTGACTATATTATTAAGCAAGATCGAGTAATTAATATGTCCTAATGTCCTTGGACCATTAAAAAGTTTGATCCGGTCAAGTACATCAAAAGTTCCGTACAAAAGTTGTAGCATGAAGTTACGTAAGCTGTAGATATGAAAAAAATGAAGATCCGGATTGGTAATTTTCCCACACAATATTGTAAACTGGCTTTTAGCTATAGTACCTACCTTATTATTACTTTAACTCAGATCAGTCTTTTCAGTTTCTGGCTCAGATTATTTCGGTTTACGGGGCCTATGTCACAATCTCCGAATGAGGAGAGGAACTAAAAACTCTGCGTAGATGGCGACACAATCGACCCTTCTCTATTGCGTTTGTTAGCTTTGGCTGTCAAAAGTGATTTCACAAATTCTTCGGATTCTTTGTAAAAATGTATTCATTTATGACTGTAGTGCAGTTAAAAAATGAATTGCGGCAAAGAAATGCCTCTGTCGCTGGTAAAAAGGCTGATTTAATCGAAAGGTAAGCAAATAAAACTTTTGAGGTTATGTACGGATAAATGTGCTTTATTTATTTATTAGCTTTGTTAAATAGACTATTTTTGTTTTAGATTGGAAGCCTACGACCGAAACTTTAATTTTGGTGCAGAACCCGGCCCTAGTGACGATCCTAGGTACACCTCCCCGCCGGTGTCGAGCTTCAAGGATATCAATGCCGATTCGCCCATTCCACCTCTAAACCGGCATGAAATTCAAGCATATTTTGAAAGATATAATGCGCAAAATAAAGGTAAAGACATGTACGAGTCTCGATGCTTGTTGACTGCGCGATATGCTTCAGACGGAAATTTTACTTACGTCCAAGGACAATGTAAAGCGCAAATGAAGAAAGTTACTTACTTAGTGAACGTAAAGCTTTCAAAAGAAGGAAATATCGAACAGGCCAACTGCGAGTGTGCTGCTGGCAGTGGTATTGAAGCTCATTGCAAACATGTGTCGGTCCTGTTATGTGCGGTGGAAGATATCTACAGAACAAAAACTATGATCGTGCATCAAGTATCAACACAGAGGCTCATGACCTTTAAAAGACCTCATAAAGCATTTTATAGGTCGCCAATACAGGCTCAAAATTTGCCAACTTGCAAATCAAAAAAACGAGCCATGAATTACAATCCCCTTAAGGAAGAAGATGTAATGGAGAATTACGAAAATTATGTACAGAACTTGGCTATAAACTTCGGGGAATCAACAATGCCCATTCTTCAAACCATTAAACCGGCAAACCCTTATGCAACCGAATGGGATCATAGCCATTACACTTTCCAAAATGATAAGGAGATTCTATTGGAGAGGTTGCAGTTGAAACATATTACGCATGAAGAAATTGTAAGGATAGAGCAGGCTACAAAGGTGCAGGACAAGTCTCAAGAATGGCATACTCTTCGATCTTGCAGGCTGACTGCCAGTATGTTTCATTTAGCTTGTCACGCTACAACTGGAAAAGAACAGCTGATCAAAAGGATTATGAACCCCAGAGCAATAAATACTAGAGCTGTCACTCATGGAAAGATTCATGAGAGTACTGCAATAAATAAATACACAGAATTTTTTGGACTTCGAGTAGAAAAAAGTGGACTTCACATTTCAGAACAGTTTCCATTCCTAGCAGCATTACCAGATGGTCTTCTAGGTGAAGATACTGTGACTGACCCAAAACTGCTGCTAACAGTTTTGGACAGCAATTGCCTACAATATCATGCAAATGCAACTTACCATTTGTAGTTAGATTTGTTATTCATTCATAATTTACAACAATTGCATTCTGACGACACTTTGATGTGTAATAAATACATTTTATATGTATTCTCAGAAACCTGAAATAAATATTGTTTGTTCTATCGTCTCAATGGAAATTGGTCAAATAAAACAAACAGTAATATTTTGTTATAAAATATTAATGTTTGTTGATTACATATGACATTAATGACAAATGGGAACGTCATTTGTTGTTAAAGTCGTACCTCACCTTCCACGACATTGTGTTGCGATAAATCTGATGCACATTTTTATTTTATTTATATTATATTATTCCACAAAATATTAAATTAATTTATAATAATTATCAACAATTTACCCTTGTTGTGAATTGTTGTATTCAGTTTAATACGGGCTTTTTATAATACATGTCTGGTTTCACATATTTTTATTTATCAAATTCAAATATTCAAAATTTATGAATAGATTTTCGACAGTTTTTGTCATGAAATTTCGGTATATAAGGCTGGGGCTTCCCATAGAAAGGGTTCTTGCGTTTTGAGTTTAGCTGCGAAAGGGCTTTTGGGTTCTTGCGTTTTGTCCGCGAAAGGGTAAAGACCCTGTCTCTTCAGTGAAGGAATCTTTGGAGGGCGAAGCTCTGCCCAAATTGTGTTGAAATTGAGTTTATTTGTTTTAAAGAATCATTTTATTAGCTGGAAATTATGGTAAGCTAATCTGATTCCTTGTAAATACTAGTCATATATATATGTATATATCATTCACAATACACGGGGTTGCGGGTTATTATAACTCTCATTTTAAAGTAACGTTAAAATCTACATTCTCTAACAAAGCCTAATAATATAATTCAATTCTGGGCTGTTGTTAGTTAACTTGTTTTGGTTTTCTAGGTTCTCTAATTCTCTAGTGTGGGGGGCGTCAAGCGATGCACTGTCTACTATTAAAGGTGTTCAGTATAATATAAAAGTAACAATGATTCCGTCAAGTTGAGTTCAGTAGCCACAGACTGGTCCAAAGAGTTTTGGTCAGACTGTTTAAGGTCCAATTGCGAGGCGAAGCAGTGCATTGGGTCCTATAGAGCAGAAGGAACGCTCATCTTGGTTGATCATTCAGAGAACGAATGTATCAATCAACATTATTATTAACAAAAGTGCTTGCTTTTCACCCTTAGACCCTGGATAATTTGAGTATTAGCTGTAGCTAGGCTTAGTTTGGGGTTATACTGCAATATGATACGCGTATGAATACTTGGTGCTTCTTTTCATCTTTTCCCTTTGTTTGCATTGCAGTTAGGTTCCGAAGCACTGTAAAATTTAGCTAGGAGTAGTGAGGAAGCCCAACTGACAGAGTTAACTCTACACTGGTTGGTTTAGCGTTGCCTCTTTACCCCACCCAAAATTGCTGGAACTGTTAATTTAGCTAGCAGATGTGTTAGGGTTAAAAACAATAAATTTGTTAGAAGTTCCAGTCAATTGACAGAGGTCACTTAGATGGTCGGGGATATTCCTCTCTGAGGAATTTTATTTTTATTGTTTCATTCTTCACATTATATATTTTATTATCTACATTATTTATTGTTCTACTAATCCAATAAACTTCAATTTCAGTGCTTAATACTGTCAAAACTATCTATCTTAATATTCCCTCAAATTCAATAAAACAATGTCACGTTTTTCTTTCAATAAATAGTCGTTTCTCTTTATTATTACATGTTTAATTGTTTACATTTGGTGCCACAGTTCCCAGGATTTCTGGAATGCAGTTCAACTGCACATTTGGTATCGTGAAATCGAGTGTGAACAAGTTAAATCTTTGGACTCAAAATAAAAATAACAAATATTTTATTTCATTTCCTCTTTGTGTAACATTTATCTTCTAGAATAAGCTTTATTTCTTCTTCTCGCGTTCATTTTTCAATATTCTTACGGGGTTTCAGCTTTGTAGCTAGTAAAATCAGTTACCTGAAAAAAAATATATACAAGGATTTTAATAAAAATATTCAATCGCGACTTATTAAGCTTTTCACTATCTTATTTCTTGGCATATGCTTCATTTCGCGACTTTAATAAAAAAAATAAGATAAGATAATATAAGACATAGTAAGATAAGATAAAGGGGGCGTAAAATTATTCAAAAACATAATCTCATCAAATCAGGCAAACAGTATAATGAAATGGGGGCGAATATCTATTATTGCAGTGCTCTATGGCTTAGCAATCCGCGTGTGATATCATTATTTTATTCCTATACACCAGTGACAATCGGTACAAGTTTCACAAATACCCACTAATACCTGTGCAACTAATTTGCATATGTTGCAGTCGCATGATTTTTCGTTGCATAACTCGGTAGTGCTTCATGCATTTTCCTGATGCAAAATTCAATATAACTTATGAAATCTATATACCTGTGACATTCCTGTGTGCAGTCGTCTAAGTTTCGAAATTTCCATAATAGTCCATTTTCCTGTAGAGTCAAATAATACCCCTTCTTCCATGCAGCGCATCACTAAGGCCAACTGAAAAACAATATTTTCATTACTATATATCATTCATATCAGTTTTCCCTAAAAATAACTGTTCAGTTTATTTTCTAACAGAAGTATCATAAAATTTCGCATTACTGGGGGCGCATTTTCACTTAAGATTCATAGTAACTGATTTTGAGAATTTTTCTGCTTTGTAGAAATTATTCAAGGGTATAGTTTGATGTAGATAGATATGCGTAGCTAGTTAATAATATTTAGTTATAGTCAGTAGATTTCTTGAGCTTAAAATAAAATTGAACTAATCCTTTCTTTCCATTGTTCCGGCATACAAAGAGAAAAAAAACTTAATATTGCAAATATTTTTGGATTTTGGTTGTAAAATGGTACATAATGTGTATAAAATGACTTGTTATACAATACCAAAAGCAAATAAATTGATTCCTTATACAAAAAATGTACACATTTAATTTTATGACAATTTTCAGATAAGCAAAATTCAGTGTAGTATACCAAAATAAAAAATGTTTTAATTTCAATAAAATTCTACTTTAGCTACATTCGACTAGCCATTATAAACGCGAATAAAATATTTCAGACTTAAAAACTGCCATAAAATATAAGAGAATGCAAAAATTGAGATTCTTTGGAAAACAGAGCGATGAATTTTTATGAAATTTGAAAAGTTACTCTAAACATAATATAGTACGTTAATTTTGGTCATATAATAGATAGTTTACACTTACTTGTGAAATCGGAAAATAATCGAGACCAGCTGCAGTAATGAACGTAATTCCGAAATACCGGTTTCCTTTATAAATGTTACATTTTCATTCACTTGCTTGCTTGCTCGCTAGCTGAAAACGAACAAGAACATTACATTACTTTAATACTCCTTGTTTAATTAGTTTACTACAATATTTTGGACGTAGAATGTATACTAAAGCAGTAGATATTGTATTTTATTTATAGGTTACTTTGTTTGTGTTATAGAGGAGTTCAAACTTAATTAGTGCCTCAGTGTTAAAGATACAAGACATTTACCCTGCGGACATATTTTCGGTGAAATTAATGTGAGCTAAATATTTTTCAATCGCCTTTCATAAAGTTTCGTGTTATAAAATATTTTGCAGACCTACTTTTCAGCTTCACAAGAAATTATGCTTGGAAAACTTACCAGATTGCAAGAAACTTCCAGCACGAAGTATTGTCAGTCTCCTTGATCGATCCTGGACCTCCGCATGTACTGATTTGGTTGAACCTCGCAATGTTTTCACTGTTTTCCACTGATAGAAAACTTATTCCACTATTGTTCAAAAAAACTTGACGTTACGTTCACATTTTGCTTTGGACAGATAGTTTCTTATGTCTGTTTTTATATAGTAGAATCCGATTTCAGTTTTCTTCTATTTTACATCGATTGGTGATCGTGAAACCAAATAATTTTCAATTTAAGCTTAAAACGAGAAAATTATTTGAATTTTGACAAAACGCGCGAGACAACGAAACGAATTCGTGTTGCCAGGTGTTGAAATGCAAAAAGCGGGAGTCACGTTCTAAAATCACGGAATTTTTAAGAAAAAGTGTAATTAGATTTTAAAATAAGTTTCCATTTTATTCACTTTGCCTAAAAGAAATAATAATTTTAAGTCGTTCTCGTAATTTTGTTCTGTCACTTTTATTTTTAACTAATAATTGTTATTTTCACTAATCTTCACAATAATCCCGACTTTTCATGTTATTCAAATCGCTAATTATTCGGTACGTATGTTAATTCAAGTGTCAAAATCACTCAAATATAAAAATACAGATATTCATTTTCAAAAACGGGATTAAGATTTCATGCAGTAAAAATCGGAGAAAATTTCGGGGTATCTTGGCAACATTCGGGCGAACCACAGTAGTCATAGATAGAATAATACTTTTGTAGATTTATGGCATGGGTCAATTTGTCAACGGCCAGTCTTTGTAAAAACCACCTTACACGCCCGCAATAAAATGTAAAGACCACTTTACACGCTCGCAATAAAACAGACATTAGAAATAAAACGGAAAATGTTTGCCTTTATTCAAAATAAAATAATTTCATTACGCAAAAATAATTTGAATCTACGAGAATAATTTTCATCCATAGTTAATCGCTATAGTTTGACATTTGACGTTTCTTGTGAGCGTTTCAATCCACGATTATCTCAAACTGCAAATAAATTGAAATAAATTATGTAATTTTCACATAAAATAATATTCATTTAAACTTGTGCTATCTTCTGTCCCTTTCTTGCAGCCGCGTTTCCCGATCGTACGACAGAGACAAACACGCGATTTCGGCATCTGTCATGTTCATCAAGATAAAGCGGCCGCGGTTTTTATAATCTGCTTAAACCAGAGTATCCGTAATTTCTGTAAACGTAATTTTGTGTCAGTCAATGTCAGTTTGAAAATTGTGATTTTTTCAATGCCGGGTTTTACAAAAACAATTTTGTGGAATATTTGTTTAATTTGAAACCCGATAATAACAAAATTATGATAATTCCAATAAGTTTTAAAGAGACGGAGGCGCAATGGAAGAAAGATTACGCATTATTGTTTTTACCGATTTGTGGTGTAGATAGAAGTAAATTTAGTGTAGAAGAAATAATAGTGCTTAGAAATAATGTGAAGTTGAGTCGGGCTTCGAGGAATAGCAAGGTAAGATTCTAGTTCATTGTCATTGCATACTAACATGTAACATGTAATCGGTGTTATCAGCAATCAGAAGTATTCTAAATTATATATAGTTCTTTGACAAGCTATCAACTATTTGGTGCTTTCGTCAAATATTTTCGGCTTTCCTATTTATAGATTAGACCATTTATTTATAGAGTAAACTGCTTAAAGTAGTTTCTAATAAAACTATGGTGTACTATCAGCAAATTAATATTTAATTAATTACAGGCTCCCAATATGGAAAAGACCCTTGTGGACAAAGAGGGTTTCACACTGATGGAAGGAGGAGTAAGGTGCGCAGGGCGCTTGAGAAGACTAGGCATTGCTGGGCTGGTCTATTCTGGTGTTCGAGTCGCTACATCGGGTGGGACACTCTGCGAGCCGCGCCTGTATAACTACGCCGTGGCTGAAGACGTGGTGCAGCCTGTCCGCCGGAAGACTGGCTTCACGCTGAGGGTGCAGAGCAGCTGCGGTTGCGCCTCTGCGTGCACTCCAGCACGTTTGTGATGGGCGTGCCACGCCACTGCAGGATACCATTGCGTGTGCAGACTTCTGGGCGAAGGTCGTGTTTCGACGGCTCCGAGGCAACCTGACAAACTCTACACCACTTCAGATGTTCCGACAGAACCACATGGTCACTTATTGTTTATTTTGTATATGTATCTTTATTTTTCTCTTTTTATTTAGGTTCATGACACATTGATGAACTTCCCTCTTAACTTTCTTCTTCTGGAAAACTCTCCCTAACTTTCTTCGTCAGGTGAACTCCAATAAAATAAATGAATAAAACAATTACTGGAGTAATTCAAACATAGCATATGCATCTAGCTTGCCATTGAGCATGTGCATATCATAGTATTTTGTCAAAGACAAATTGCAGTAATCCTAAAGATGCACATAAGGCTCTGTGCATACATGCGATTTGTGAGCGAGTTTTGTATGGGGGCGAAGTCGCCGCGTGCAATTTTTGTACAGAAATCGCTTTCGAGTCGTTGGTGTGAACAGGCCCTAAGATGTAGGGCGCACATGAAGCGTAAATGTTTGTTGCGTAAATTAATCATTTTCGACTAGCGTACCTACTCGTAATACTTGAATTTTGCAGTGAACAAATTTGCTGTACACGTAGTACATTTTTATTATTTTCTTACGCGGGCAATTGTACGACTGTCATTGCCTGTACCCAATTGTTCTGCTTTCAAGTGCTTTTTTTTCTGTTATACATATTTTGACTCTTTTCTCATCTTGATTTTTCATACACAGCATTTGGCGTAAATTTGACGCGTAGAATCCTGGCGGTGCATTCCACGAGAATGTGTGCGTGATGCAGTTCTTGACGCACATCTGAGAAAGTTAAGATTCCAGTTTTTGTTTAATTTAATGTTATAACTGGGAGATCGTATTTATAAAAAATTCTCGCACTTCCCATATTTTTCTAAGGTGGATGTCATAACCGTCACGTTCCCGACAAAGAACTCTTCTTCATGTAACGCACCTAGCGGCTATTGGCGTAGATACGTGTAGATTATTTCTATCATTTCATTGTAACTTAGTATGTGCTCAAGCAAACTATTTCTTAACTACAGGGTAAACTTAATAAAAGGGCTAAAATCAAAAATTTATATTTTGTGATCATATTCTATTTGATTTTGGGTTCTTGAATGAAATCATACGAACAACCATGTAAGGAGGTTTGTGTAAGATTTAACTAAGAGATGAATACCATTGGGATGTTAGATATTTCAAGTGTGTGATGTATACATGGTGACAAGGATGTTTATTTTGTAAAAAAGGATTTTGTTCAAAGACACAAATCAGGAATGTGGTCAGCAGTTATTGACACGTCATTCTTGTGCATAGTGGGGGGAGGGGTTCGATATGGGGTCACAAGGTCATTGTCAAAGAATTTTGGTGGCAGGATAGCTTACTATACCTTTTAAGGTACAATTTTTTGACAATGTGATACTCTACAAGGTATGAAAAGGTAATTGAAACCACACACCTCATCTTGGATAAAGTAATTTTGATACCTGATGAATGCAATATTTAATGTTTTGGGCCGTGATTGTCTAGATGACCTTCTTAATTGACCTTTATTTTCTTAGAAACCTGATTGACCTTAGTACTTACATTTTGTAAGTAGTACTTGCCCTTTAATAAAATTATTTATCTTTTTAGTTACTTTACGGTCATCGTGTGTTCCTTTACATATTTAACACAACAAAAGGGAGCAAACTCAACTATATAGGGTCAGAATTGTTTTATTCAAGTATGAGACATACGCCATAAAAGGGGATACTAATTGGTTTCGGAAGGTTTATGAACTGGTCATTGGTCCATGAAGACATTATTGAAGGGGGCAACTGAAGAATCGAAAGGAATAGTCATTCTAGAGAAGACTTTTCTTGTTCTTTCATTATGCCAGGGCAATGTTGGCAGCGGCTCTGTATGTGGTGGAAGGAATATCGCTTAAGGATGCCAAATGAACGGATAAGACGGGTTTCTACAGAGAACGTAAAGCCTCACAACCTTTATGCTTCACGGAATGGCGTTCTGGCCTCTTAAATTTTTATTCATGAAACTGATACCTTACAAGTTCATAGCTCTCTTTCTGAACTGATTGGTTATTTCTGAGTAATGGTCATTTATACTCACCACATTTTTTTAAATTTTTGCTTTGTTTCGATGTTGTTATCGACTTAGCGGTCGATAATGTCATGCGATGCAAAAATTACACAGGGCTGGGGTAGGAGTGTCAATAATTGTCATTTTTGGAAACAATATTTATTTTAATTATTTTGAGCATTTAGATTGAAGTTTTTCACGAACCATTGTATAGCGTTTCGTTACAAAACTTAAATCGGGGGCGATTGTGGCTGTTCCAAGATATCGACTTATCGATATTTATTTATTTTGAGAATTTAGATTGAAGTTTCTCATGAATCACTGTACGGCGCTTCATTGCAAAACTTAAATCGGGGGCGATTGTGGCTGTTCCAAGATATCGACATATCGATATTTATTTAATTATTTTGAGTTTAGATTGAAGTTTCTCATGAATCACTGTACGGCGCTTCATTGCAAAACTTAAATCGGGGGCGATTGTGACTGACCCAAAACTGCTGCTAACAGTTTTGGACAGCAATTGCCTACAATATCATGCAAATGCAACTTACCATTTGTAGTTAGATTTGTTATTCATTCATAATTTACAACAATTGCATTCTGACGACACTTTGATGTGTAATAAATACATTTTATATGTATTCTCAGAAACCTGAAATAAATATTGTTTGTTCTATCGTCTCAATGGAAATTGGTCAAATAAAACAAACAGTAATATTTTGTTATAAAATATTAATGTTTGTTGATTACATATGACATTAATGACAAATGGGAACGTCATTTGTTGTTAAAGTCGTACCTCACCTTCCACGACATTGTGTTGCGATAAATCTGATGCACATTTTTATTTTATTTATATTATATTATTCCACAAAATATTAAATTAATTTATAATAATTATCAACAATTTACCCTTGTTGTGAATTGTTGTATTCAGTTTAATACGGGCTTTTTATAATACATGTCTGGTTTCACATATTTTTATTTATCAAATTCAAATATTCAAAATTTATGAATAGATTTTCGACAGTTTTTGTCATGAAATTTCGGTATATAAGGCTGGGGCTTCCCATAGAAAGGGTTCTTGCGTTTTGAGTTTAGCTGCGAAAGGGCTTTTGGGTTCTTGCGTTTTGTCCGCGAAAGGGTAAAGACCCTGTCTCTTCAGTGAAGGAATCTTTGGAGGGCGAAGCTCTGCCCAAATTGTGTTGAAATTGAGTTTATTTGTTTTAAAGAATCATTTTATTAGCTGGAAATTATGGTAAGCTAATCTGATTCCTTGTAAATACTAGTCATATATATATGTATATATCATTCACAATACACGGGGTTGCGGGTTATTATAACTCTCATTTTAAAGTAACGTTAAAATCTACATTCTCTAACAAAGCCTAATAATATAATTCAATTCTGGGCTGTTGTTAGTTAACTTGTTTTGGTTTTCTAGGTTCTCTAATTCTCTAGTGTGGGGGGCGTCAAGCGATGCACTGTCTACTATTAAAGGTGTTCAGTATAATATAAAAGTAACAATGATTCCGTCAAGTTGAGTTCAGTAGCCACAGACTGGTCCAAAGAGTTTTGGTCAGACTGTTTAAGGTCCAATTGCGAGGCGAAGCAGTGCATTGGGTCCTATAGAGCAGAAGGAACGCTCATCTTGGTTGATCATTCAGAGAACGAATGTATCAATCAACATTATTATTAACAAAAGTGCTTGCTTTTCACCCTTAGACCCTGGATAATTTGAGTATTAGCTGTAGCTAGGCTTAGTTTGGGGTTATACTGCAATATGATACGCGTATGAATACTTGGTGCTTCTTTTCATCTTTTCCCTTTGTTTGCATTGCAGTTAGGTTCCGAAGCACTGTAAAATTTAGCTAGGAGTAGTGAGGAAGCCCAACTGACAGAGTTAACTCTACACTGGTTGGTTTAGCGTTGCCTCTTTACCCCACCCAAAATTGCTGGAACTGTTAATTTAGCTAGCAGATGTGTTAGGGTTAAAAACAATAAATTTGTTAGAAGTTCCAGTCAATTGACAGAGGTCACTTAGATGGTCGGGGATATTCCTCTCTGAGGAATTTTATTTTTATTGTTTCATTCTTCACATTATATATTTTATTATCTACATTATTTATTGTTCTACTAATCCAATAAACTTCAATTTCAGTGCTTAATACTGTCAAAACTATCTATCTTAATATTCCCTCAAATTCAATAAAACAATGTCACGTTTTTCTTTCAATAAATAGTCGTTTCTCTTTATTATTACATGTTCAAATATCTATTTGTTTTGTGTCCAAAGGTTTAGCTTGTTTCACATTAAAGAATCTCTGTTACTATACGGTTCACAACATAGGCGTCCTACCCTAGACTAGACGATCATTGGCCAAATTTATCTCTAAGTTATCAATGTTATATTTAACTGTATAAAATTTTATGTGTAATAAAAAAAGTATATTTAAATTTAGTTTCATTTCTATTTAGAGGGGGGGGTTGTTTACAATACTGTCATTGAAGTGAAATGTCCATATGCTGCAAGGTACATGAATGTTACTGCTGTGACAGTGCCATACCTGGAGCAAATAAATGGGGTTCTCTGTTTGAAAAAAAATCACCCATATTTTTACCAAATTCAGGGTCAATTATTCTGCTGTAACAGGAAATACTGCAATCTCATAATCTACACTTTTAAGGAAATAAAAGTAATTTTTTTGGAGCGTGATGATTGCTTTATTGATGAAATGATCTCGAAACTAGTGGCATTCTATGAAAATCACTTAAAACCCGAAATAATAAATAAATATTATTATAGGAATTATGATTTAATAAATAAAAAATAAAACAGTTGTTGTTTTTTATTTACCTGAAATTATTTCATAATACTTTCTCTAAAATTACAGCACATAGTACATATAAAAAATATTTTACCAGCGATAGGTATATAATTGTGGTCCAAGTCACTTTTTAAAATTTTATATGTTTTAGTTAGGCCAATGAGACGTTCAATATGTACCCTTTTACTAGCTAGGTTCCTATCTTTTAAAACTGTCAAACCCGGTAGCTGTGTTTTTCCTTTAAGAAATGTTGGTATGTTTACAGAAACATTTTTGTGTGCAAACATGTCTTGAATATTAAAACCACGATCTGCTAATATACAATCACCACTTTCACATTTACTTATTAAATCGCTTCTCTCCACTGTTTGTCTGTCACTGACCGATCCAGCATAAGCGGGAGAACAATAAGACAATAATCCCCCCGGAGTACCTCCAACAAGTACTTTGAGTGTATTCGCATGCTTGTAGCTACTCCAAGATGCCTGTTGAGCAGTAGGATTTTTTGGTTTCTGGACATGAAATTCTGTTCCATCTAATATGACCCTTATATCACTATTGTAATTTTTAAAATGTTCAGGCATATAATACTGTACTAAGTCTTTACTTGGCCATGTGTTGATTTTAGACCAAAGTTGGTACATAAAGTTTACCCAGGTGATAAATATATTTGACACTGTGGTGGTACTTATACTAAAAAATCGACTTAATTCAAATACACATTTGTTTTGTCTTAACTTCATCATGGTTAAAAAGAACTGATCTTCTGTACTTAATAGAATAACAGAACTATTATAATACTGTATTTTATGTGCCATAGGACTTAAAGTTGAGTATACAAAGAAGAACTTCTTGTAACACTCAAAGCCTGTATAAAACTGAATAGCTTTGTCATCATTTTGAAATCTATGTATTGTCCCAAACACATGTTCCATATCAATTTGTGTTCCTTTTGACGAGACTTCTTGTTTATCTGCAACAGGCACTGTACAATGTTTTATTTCAGAACTGTTAGCAATTTCTATTTCACTATCCACTTCCATGAAATTCGGAGGCATCGTCTCTTCATGAATTGATGTTGCATGGCTTGTTGTTGCAGTTATACTATCTTCAAACTGTAACTTTCTCTGTGACCTTATCTCAAGTCGCTGCTGGCGGGCGATTGCACTTGGTGTATCAACCTTTAAAACGTTGAATGCAAATATTGAGGGCACAGCAGTTTTTTTCAGGAATCTTGCCTTGGGCGCATAATCTGAAAGAGAGCCACCGCTGTTAAACAGTTCAAAGAGACGCTCATCATACAGGATAAGTAAAGAATATTAAAAAAACTTACTTGTGTATATACTTTGTCCGTAATAGTCGTCTGATGTAAAATGCATAGAACATAAACGGGATGAGTCTTTTGCTTTGAAGTTTTTGATACGTAACGCACGCTCCCAGGCTTTTCGACGCTTGCGGTCTTTTGGAAAAGCGTGAATGCCTTGATTTTTGCAGTTTAGAGCACTACACTGAGTCATTTTATAGTAGAAATATTTAAATGATTGAAAACGGGCAATGGTATTTACTAAAAATGTATGGGATTTGACAGATGACAAATGAACATTAGGGACTGTCGATTGTGCTGACACCTGGCGGGATAAAATGGCAGTTTTTCTCCTCATATACGTCACTCTCTGACGGACATACGTCACATGAAATTAGGACTATCCTTGACTTGATCCTATGCTTTTAAGGCTCGATTCCACGAAACTTTTATTCGAAGAATAAAACTTGCTCTCGGTCAGTAATGTCAAAACTCAATGTAATTTGACACTAGTATCTGAGAGAGGAGTTTTAAGTTTTGTTAAATAGCATTTATTTTATAGGGTGACTATCAAAATTTCTCGAAATTGCAAATTTTCTTAGTCAACCAATTGTATGAATAAGTGTCAGGTGCTTTTGCGGGCAATTCCAATAGATGGCACCTCAGTAAAAGTTTGAATGTCACATAATTGGGACATTGAAAATATTAACACTCAGTCCTAATAAATGTCAGCCTGTTTTAAAATTACACAAGTAAATGATTTATATTATAAGCTAATTATCATTTGAATGGATATGAAGCATTAAAGGCACATACATTTAGCATCGTTTAAATGCCCTAATAGTTGATTTTATCTTATCGATAGCAACTCAAGCTATGATGTCGAGTGTCGGGTACTTCCACCTTAATGGAAAAAAATAAAAACCCAAATCAAAAGTTATATTACTCATATAGTTAATAAATAATTTGATTTGTATTTTCACAATAACTTCAATTGATAGTTTTGCATCAGGAAGATGTTTTGGTTGGTCATCTACTACGAGTATAGTTCGTGAAATATGAATTGGTAACTTTCTACCTACATTATAGTAAAAATAAACATTCAATATATTTCTCGAACTATACTTGGTTACTTTAGAATAATTTTAGTCTGTGTACATATAAGTAAGATGTGAAATGCTTTAATTACGTTTGCTAGTGTCTTCTCCCTTGTTCTCCGCCCAATACCAAGTTACATAACCAGCACTGGGAGAGGACAAATTATAACAACTTCAAAACTGGGTAATTAGCAGGTAATTTACCTTCTTATACGTCCATGCGCATAGTTAATAGGAGAGGCCTACTCTGTAGATACTGTGGACTGAGGAGACTGATGATAGTGATGATGGGATTTGTGAGTGTCTTTGATAAGGTCTACCCTTTTTAGCTCAGCCTTTTCATTAACGTCACCAGGTTTCTTTACTAATAGAGCGTTTCATAAATACATCATTACGTGTTTGAAGTTTTTCGTCTCCTATTTAAAACGACTGGTAGTTCTTCTTTAAATAAAATACTTTCATGAATAAGTAACTTCGGCATATTTCTCTTTATGGAAATCTATTGAAATTATATTGAAAGGGTTCAATTTATTGTGAAGATTTCTCTCGCGTCCCTATAATAGGTACTCGACTACACATCACAAAAAAAAACATATTGAGTTGTTCCATAAAAATACCCGATCTATTGGCCGCATTATTTAGAATGGCGCTAATGATAGTTTATTCTGTTTGAGACCGACATTTCCAATATGAGATATTGAGATTAATAGATATTGTCAAATGCATTCCGGGTTCGGCACTCTCCCGATTGGTATTAAAGTCATTAACGTGAAATGGACCGCGACTGAAATATCAATTTTTGATTTAATTTCCTGTTGAGAGTATTCACTTGAATTATTATTTTATACCTACCTATATATTATCTTCTGGGACAAATATACCTAATAAATAACTTTGATGCACATGCATTTTTGCACTTATTGTACCTATCCGATTAGATTACTTACCTACTCGTGACTGACAAACGAGTTTAAAGTAGGAAATATTTGCGATTTGGCTATCGTAAGTCTGTACCATTAGGCTACCCTGCCAAATTTACATGCTTACTATGATGTCATTGCGCAGTGAACAAATCGCTGAGGTTGCAGTAAATCACCAAATTTCCCGGCGCCCAAACGAACGTAATTTAAAATAACGAACACGCCACAGCAATATTTCGGTACGCTGAGTTTACTGGTACTCTTAAGCCTTATTTAAAAATAAAGCTATGCAATGCTGCAGAATACAGGATTATTGGATAAACGTTTCTGAACATGTGCCCAATGTAACGCTCATGACTTATTTTTCTGAATCAAAGGAGCGCGATATAATAGTCGATGATATATTAATATAAATTTTAGATACACATTTTTCACCAAATGTCACAATGGCACAAGGTAAAAAAGATTATCAATGTCAGCCTCTGTAGCGATCCTGGATCTTGGTAGCGATCCTGTGTTTCCGGGCGTAGGTGTGTAATATATAGGTAATAATATTATATCACATTCGTGATTTTTTGTATGAGCGGTATAGAGTCAGGTAAGCGGCACATGTTCGCATATGGATAGCATATTTTTTGGTACTTTTGCACAGTTTAATCATGAATAATGCAATTAAGTATTGTGAATTACAATGAGAGAATATTGCTAAAATAGCGGAAGTAAAAAAAATAATTTTACTGCAAAATCCATGCCTTAGGTACGCAAAAACTCTTTATGAAAGAACCACTACATGATGCCAAGTTTTTTCATCGCTAGTACAAAGTCCTATGCCTAGACTATCTATAGTCGTAATGTGGCAAGTGTGGAAGCCACTTAAAAATAAAAAAAGTTCTACTGAAAAAAAACCTGTATGTGATATGTTATTGGTCGGTACTGTATGTTTACGAGTACCTATAGCAAATGTTCGTTTATTGGGCATGGTTGTTTTCTAGGTATTTTAGTAAGATTTTGAAACGTTTGGTTTGTAATTGACTATTTGAAGTATAGATAACTTAAATACCTAGAAAACCGTTCTCAAAAAACGAACATCGTAATTCTCGCTCGTAATTTGGTTTCGATTGCAGTCCACCTTAAAATATTTTTATTTTCATATAGTTTACTATTCAGTTCGTTTTAAACGGCAGTTGTGTTTTATTCATTTGAAATAAAAAATACACGAACAAAAGTCACCGATATAGTTCTGCGAACTGAAATTTGGTATTTTTATGGAACAACTCATTGGGTAGGCCACATTGCACGCAGAGCAGATGACCAATGGGGTCGGAAAGTGCTCGTGTGGATACCTGCGGTTAGGCAAACGCTGTGTAGGACGTCCACCCACCAGATAGACGATTTTATGAAGATGGCCGGGAGATGCTGGATGCAGGTCTCTTCCAACCGGTCTATGTGGAGGTCCAAAGGGCAGGCCTGTGTTCAGCAGTGGACGTCTTATGGCTGAAATGATGATGATGATGATAATGATGATGATGATGATGATGAATGACGATAAACACACTTACTTAAAAATACATTTTATTTGAAAAGGCAGGTAGATGTTTCCCATTTGGTGTTTCGCTAGTACCTAATCTAATCATAATGATTACAGAAATTTATGTATAAAAAAATAATGGTAAATATATTTTAAATACAAGCTTTTATAATGAACCAAAAAGTAGAAAATAAACCTTAAAATTCATAAAATTTATGGTTTTTAAATCTTACCTTAATCTTACTGATTATGATGAAGGTACCCGTTCCCGTAGGTACCCGTTAATATCTATAAGTAAGACTTCGCTTAGAATCCATGTACCTACGAAACTTTTGTAAATTACGGTAACTGGTTTCTAGACAATTTATCTTAATACCTTAGAAACTTATTTACAAAATAAATTAAAGTACCAAAATCCTTGTAATAAAATATAGTACATTACATACAAAATAATTTCATCGTATGTGTTTCCAAAAACATAAATAAAACATGGTCACGCTCTTTACACATGAAATGAGAAGTCAACGAAAAAACCAAGCCGAGGGTCTGGGGCGTGTTTTACGAAATTTATTATTCATGAGAATAAACTAAGCTCTTCGGAGAGCACATAAAAAGTGAGAATTATAATGTTATTGGTCCTGCGATGCTTGTAAGGAATTCTACATACTAGGGCGCAGTAGAAGATTGTACAGAAACTTTAAATATATATCTAGAAAGCCTTTTGGAAACAAAATTATACATACATACTTTACATAACCCTCAGGTAATTCTCGTCAACTGTACGTGAGAGAGAAACTATTTAATTAACTACTTACTTTTACTTTTATTCTCACATCATAATATGCAGTTCTCAATATGTCTGGTACGCAAGTTCTCCACTGCTGTGCAATGAGGTCTAATATTGCTAGCATTATGGCGAGTTTTGCCACAGGCATGACATAGGAAGACACCTAAAATATCAAATTGCATGTTTTGCAAACAGCAACGGGGCATTGAAAGCATAGATAGTCAATTATATTACAGAAACTTCAAACTAGATAATTTGACAAATAAGTCTGTGAAGAAGATTTCTTGCCAATATCCAAGCCCCAAATACTTAATAGATTCTTTATCGATTTATTTAGTTTTAAAGTTTTAGGCGAAATGGGAAGACAGAAGGACACTGTAAAACTATAAGAGATTGCCATTGTGGCTACGGAGCTCTAAAACAGAAGTATACAGGGCGTCCCACGGCGATGCCACATGGAGGGAAAGTATCTTAAATATCATAGATAGCGTATTTTGCTGAAAGAAGACTTTATTTTATTTTAAAGACTTAGTAAAATTGCATTAATTTTTTTTTGAAAAAATAATGTATGGAAAAAAAAATATCGCGACTTCGGAGAAAAAATACCTTAATTATTGGAAATGAACATCTTACTTATAGAAGACATCATTTCGATTTAAAAAACAAGTTCCAACTTGTTTTACATTTTTTTTTAACTTGAATGGATTTTTTTTTGTTTCCGACCTATGTTATTTGTTATTTAGCAAAAAAATAATTCTCACATTGAATTCTTTCGATTGGTATGACGAAGCTACAGGATATTTTTTTCTCGTGTAGTGGGTTCGATTCCCGGGTTAACCATGAAATTATTTAAATGCAATTCAAAGTGTTTTTTAAATCGAAATAATGTCTTCTTTCAGTAAGATGTTCATTTACAATAATTAAGGTATTTTTTCTCCGATGTCGCGATTTGTTTTCCATACAATTTTTTTGGAAAAAATAATCAAATTTTTTTAAAACAAGTTGGTACCTACTTGTTTTTTAAATCGAAATAATGTCTTCTTAATTAATGTTTTCTTTAAGTAAGATGTTCATTTCCAATAATTAAGGTATTTTTTTCTCCGAAGTCGCGATATTTTTTTTCCATACATTTTTTTTCAAAAAATAATCAAAAATATTTGAATGCAATTTTACTAACTCTTAAAAATAAAATAAAGTCTTCTTTCAGCAATATACGCTATCTATGATATTTAAGGTACTTTCTCTCTATGTGGCATCGCCGTGGGACGCCCTGTATACTTCAGAAATCTAGGTTCTAGATACCATTTTTCATTCTGTTCCCGTATAAAATTAAATAATGACTAAAACATACTAGTATTATCTCGTTCTCATGACTCGTTTCAAGTGATACATGAGTTGCCCTACCTTTTCATCAAATTTAATGATACTAACGAAGTAAACTAAAGAAAACGTAGGTTTACACATATAATAAGTATATATTATGACGTTCCAAGCAAATGGTTGTGTATTTTATTCATTCAATGTGACATCTCATTGAATTGTAACTATTTTTAGTAGGTATGTCGCACCAACTATAATCAAGTGAGTTTACGCATGCTAGTAGCCAATACGATAAGTGATTTATATGATTTTTCTCATGATCGTACTTCCGAAAACTCTTGTTCATAATAGCTGGCAATAAATAAATTATCCCCTTTTATTTCATTTTTTCACGGTAAAATATGAATAAAATTACAGCGTATGCTCCCAATCAAACTACATAGCTGTGTTTTTTTTTTCGATTCTTTAACTGCTCTAGTTTAGAGATAGGTACACGAGTTTGCAAAAAAGGTAAAAAATACATAATAGACGTTATCTCTGTGATTGTTCAAGGTAATAAGCTCAAAGTTGGAGTGATTAATAGTTATGACAAGACAAACAATTGACATTTACTTAATCAACTATTACTCACAGGAGACACGTCATACCGTAGCCTGCTAAGCCCTTTGACAGTTACTTGGCTCTAAAAAAATAAGCTCAACTCCTGGTAATTTGCAAACTCGGATATCACACATTCAGGACTAAATTAAGATAGTAAAACAATTTCCAGCCTGCTAGAAATGAATTTCTAGGAATAATACAATTTTCTTGGCCTATAGTAAGCAGGTAGCGACACGAAAACAGGATTGCTAAAAATTACTTGTATACTTTGTATATCGATACCTTTGGGTTCAATTGTCGTAAAGGACATTTTGGCGAAAATGAGTTATATATACAGTTTTATTCAGAATTTCAAGCGATATCGATCTGTATAGTTAAAGTTTCGTTATCTCTTAAAAAGTTGCCTTTACGACCAAGATTTTCTACTATGGACTTGCAAAAATAGCTTAGCGAATGGGGCGTAAATATCAAGTCATTTATTATAATTATTTTTATCTGTCGTAAAGGAAATGTACAAATAAAAATAGTGTCGTAAGTGACCTAATACGTTATGTGTTGTCCTTTACGCCCTTACTTTTTACGATTATTTTCTGTAGTTCTATGGCCAACTTGGGCTTAAAGAACAAGTTTTTTCTTCGTCGTCCTTTACGACCGGCTCGAAAAATTAATTCTTATATTTCTTATACAATTACTATTGAATATTCCGGGTGGTAAAGGACCGAAGTCATTTTTGTTGTTGTTTATTACCATAAATTTATTTGTACACATACAAACAATGTATGGGAAATATAATTAATAGTCACTCTTGTCAAATCAACATAATTCACATCCACACAACTTTTTAATCTAAGAGGGGACCGCTTTCGTAGTATTTATGTAAATAAAATACACTAAAGGTAATCAGTAAACTGTAATCAGCCACTGTCCAAGTACATAGTTTATACATATGATATATGTGACGGTCATTCTGAATCTTCAGTAGAAATAAGTTGGAATAAAATAATATCTGAAGACATTATAGTCCTATCTGGGAGTTAAATTTTAGAAATAGGTACAATCTGTGCCTTCAGTACCGGGGAACTTAACCCGTAGGTATTCCTAGTTCTTCTTTATTGTAAAGTCTTACAATTACTACCTGTGTCACATCACATAAGCATAAACTACTTGAACAGTTGCTTTTTAAACTTTACTATTACCATTACCTAGTGTTTGTTGTTTACATATACTACGAAACCGTGCCACGTTGCCGTGTGATGACGGTAGTAAGAATACATTTGTCACCACCCCAACTATTCCGCGGTAAGTGTTGGCTAAGGGTTTTAAGTGTCACTGACCATTTATTTATCGAAGATTGATGATGGGCAGAAGCATCATGATAGTGGACACAGTACTGCGATCGCCAACCCATTTGCCCAGCGTGGCGATTATGGGCATGTTATATAGTTTTGAAGCAAACAGTGTTTCCATACTTATAAGTTGTCTAGTTCTTTGTTATGACTAAATATTTAGAGAAAATATACTACAACTCTAATCCGGCTTTCATTTGCCAAATTGTCTACGTTTTAATAAATGTTTTAAATGCGTTTTGAGCAAAATAAGCGGAAAACAGTCGCTATTTGTACCGTTTTGCCTACATTGACGCCCCAAATTTGTAAGAAAATTATCTAAGACCGTCATTTACGACCCTATCAACTCTAATTGCTAAAAAAAAATCGTGGGTGTAAAGGACATACACAGCATTTTGACGTATCCTTTACAACATCTAACTTCTAAGCCGTTTAGCTTATCACTACGATTGCTACCAGGTCAAAGATACCAACAATCTACATTGTTTTCATATACACGTCACAAATATAGGTCAAAAAACAAAAAAGTTATTGACAGTTTTCAAAAAAAAATTTAGTTTTTTGCTTCTCCTGACAACGTGCATTTTGTCCTTTACGACAATTGAACCCAAAGGTATCGAGTTTAGAGATAGGTACACGAGTTTGCAAAAAAAGGTAAAAAATACATAATAGACATTATCTCTGTGATTGTTCAAGGTAATAAGCTCAAAGTTGGAGTGATTAATAGTTATGACAAGACAAACAATTGACATTTACTTAATCAACTATTACTCACAGGAGACACGTCATACCGTAGCCTGCTAAGCCCTTTGACAGTTACTTGGCTCTAAAAAAATAAGCTCAACTCCTGGTAATTTGCAAACTCGGATATCACACATTCAGGACTAAATTAAGATAGTAAAACAATTTCCAGCCTGCTAGAAATGAATTTCTAGGAATAATACAATTTTCTTGGCCTATAGTAAGCAGGTAGCGACACGAAAACAGGATTGCTAAAAATTACTTGTATACTTTGTATATGCATCGTTGTAGCGGGACTTTGACAATCTACCGAATAATAAACACCACTTTCGGTAAAAATCTTCAGATCTTTTGGGATTTCCTATTTATGTTAACAAATTTAATAGGTACTTAATAATGTGCAATGTTGTGCAATGAATTTGATCTCGAGAATCCAACCCTTCCTCGAAACTGTGTATCTATCTAATATGAATTCTAGCCCAAATTCGCAGTATCACAGTACACCAATAGATTAACTGCGTCTCGACCAATGGCGATAACGGTACAACGGCATCGTAAATTACGCGCCAGTTGGTGCACACTCACTACTAGGGTTTATCTCGCGAATTATTAATGTCCTGTTATTATTAGGTGCTTAAATATCATCATTACTAGATTATTGGCTAGAATTTAACTTTTCACTAGTTCACACATTTCTATAGTTAATATTTTCGAACATGCCATCACTGCACCAGAATAAAAAAAAATGTCCCCTTGTTTCGAGACACTAAAATAACGGAATTCTAGTTTGACAAATGAATACTTATCATAATTCATCTATTCCTTCCTGTGATATGCTATCACGTATGACCTGATCAGAATTTTAGCAATCGGTATTTATCTTTCAAGCCAATTGGAAATTGAATTGGTCCAGCTTTCTACCCTCTGCCAAAAATCTAGTCCTAACATTTTTAATGGTACACCTGTGTTAAATTTTAGTGTTATATCAATTAAAAGATATTGTATCTATGTACATTACCAATGATAACAAATACGTTAAGATATAAAAAACTAAAGTATACAAAAGTATTCAGCGTACCGAGGATTTTGTTTTCTATACGTACCTTCGGTATTCATGCCCAAAGGCGTGGTGTGAGCGTTCGAAGCCTATTTGTTTAGTAAATGCTTCCGAATGAACTATTCATTCATTCTTCTTAAGCACGGGTTTAACGGAAGAGTGTGAATAAAGGCTGTTTAAATTACGTGTCAACAAGCAAGGATTTTTTTTTTGTAATTAGTACATGTCTAGTTAATTAGAAATATCAAATGTTTCTTTTTAACTAAGTACATTTTTTTCCATTTAGGCTTTTAAAAGGGTGGACTGGAATCATTTTCAAAATTTTCCTCGTTCCAGTTTTTTTTTAATCTAAAAACAAAGGAAGGCATTTTAAGACCACTAATGCGTCGTAGTAGTTTAGGATGTGGTAGTTAGGCATTTTGGCGAAATCCAGATTCACTTGATTTTTTTACTCAGAGTTACGGCCTTTTTAATCTACTAGAAGAAAAAGCCAACGAGCTGTCGTGGTGTAAATGTACCAGGTGGCTTATGATGGTACCGCGTCTAATCGTTTATCACCCTTGCCGTCACGTTCTAACAAGTAAGCAAGTGCGAAAGTAACGCGAAGCACGATAAATGTATAAAACGGGACCATCATAAGCAACCAGGGCGTGGCCACTGCGCGTACGACGGTTAAGTTACTATGAAAAAAGCTTCCTACGTTTTCTTATTTCATTCCCTAACCAATTTCCAAAACACGTACAATGAATAAAAAAGGAAGTACATTCTGAACCTAACCTATGATCGTGGGTAGGTATAGTTCATTTCAAATAGGTACGAAGGCCCGATGCCACTCGAAACATTTGTCATTTAATTGGTGCACTACAATTTGGCACGTGTCATACATCGATGTATGCATAAATTATCACGCTACAAAAGGATATTGCCAGGTATCTTTTGTTACCACTGATCCTATTGTTGACGCCTAATGACTTTCTTAAGTGGAATCGGGCCTTCGTATTTGAAATGGACTTTACCTCAATAACTTTAATTTTATGATATTATTGAAACGGATATATAAAATGAGTAGATTTTGTAGGATCTAGCTTCTCGTTGTTTTTCCTTTAATTGAAATACTGCGAAATACTGCATTCCTCGAGTGAACCAAGTTTCGACAGCGACGTAAGACTTAGTTGGCGATTTGTTGAAACAAAACAATTCCAACATTTGCACGAACATTCTCGATGGAGACTGGGATGCACCGAATACCCACTGTGCGCTACAAAACTTTCTATTACCAGTAAATTGAAAATTTTACACTTGTTCAAAGTACATGTAGGTGCTGTGACATTTAGAAATAAACTCCTCGTAACTGAAGAAACACATTGTTCATCGTTTTGCTTTCTATTCAAAATAATTGAGTGCATTTATTGAAAACTATTTTTTTTGTATCAATGTAAAAACTACAAAAGAGGGTAAAAAGACGAATAAACTAGGTTGATTTTAAAAGGATTCGAGCCAGTGAGAATAACGAAATGCTCACCACAATTTAGCTCCGTCGATATTTACTGCGGCTACGGCGTGTACCTAGCTCCCTGGAGTGCACTCAAGCACACTAAACTTGACCTAGGCCATTTTGAAAGAAGTTTGTGTCTTCATTTCAAATTACTTTCTTCAACTAAGATTTGGTAACCAGTTGATAAGAAACAAAATGACATTGCAATAACTATGGGCGTTACGAAAAAGTTTCTGCATAGGTACCTTAAAAAAACCTACTATATAATTTGCAGTAGTTACGTATTTAGAAAACGTGAAGCACATCTTTTTTTCGATTTATTATTATGCTATAATGTATATAAGGTAGGTATAATATATAATATATATGTATAATCATCACAATATATATTAAAGTACTTAGTTGCTTCATCATGGTATAAATTTAAACTTGGCTTTTGTTAAGAATAGGGCTTATGTATCTACCGAAATATATACCTGTATACAAAGCGTCTGTTTATATGTTAGATAGCTAGATTTGATCTCGCCGTATCAATGAGAGGCACGTATTTGTGCGCTCGTTACTGTCCCTAAGGATTTTCGTAACGATGAAAAAAGGCATTGTTTGACAAGTCACAATGCGGATGGGTTTTCAAGAAAATGCTTAAAAAAGCCTTTTAAAATGGCAAATCGACCAATATTCTTTAATGAATAAAGTAAATGTAATATAACAATTTTACACGTTTTGACATAATCGACGATTAGTTCAATTAAAGCATCTGTTGTACGTATTAATCAAACGAAGATACCTACTAAATAATTTATTTAAAATATACATACGTACAGTTAAATATATATCAATAGAAAACAACCACTGACAGAGGAACAATACTGTAGTAATAAATACATAAAACTTGAGAATGGGATTCAAACCTGGGAGGCTTTGCATGTAGGGTGACTACTGATTGAGTTACGGAGGCCGTCAAATTTGACTTTCCCGAAATCTATTTTGTGATAATCTGTTTATTGTTGGAAAATGAGTTCCTTAAGCTTACGTTAGCCACCATAAAAGCTTTGTAACATTTATTTTCTTCGTTCTTACCTTTATAGCCCATAGTTACACATAACCAATACCCTAGGCCACTCTAGAACTATGCCAATGAAAGAAAAATATCTTGGGACATCTTACACAAATCGACCTCGGTAGGGTAGGTACACATTTTTACTTTGTTTTATGTTACTGTACATTTTAAAGCTGTGACATAAATACACGATGATTCTTAATCCGTGATCAGGAATATTTTTTTCTGACTCAGTAATTGATGGGGAGTACGTTAAAGTAGTAATTACGTGAAAACAAATTTATTTATTTTTTAATCATGTTTTCATTATGAATTAATTTTTATCCTAAAATCCTTGTCACTGTTCTACCATATCGGTTTAAATGAGTTTGTATTGTAATCTCTTTAAAAACTTATTAGCAATTGTCAATTTATGAGTAAACCTTGCCCATGACATTGTCAATCACTTTTGTCATACGCATAATAAACAAAGTCACAGTCGCGGATATTGAAAGAGAAAATTATACTTATTCACCAAAAATCATGCCTCCACCACATCCGTACTCAAACATAGAGCGTTACGATATTGTACGTTTGTCAATAGGTAGGTACAAACGAATAGCACAATGCGAACCCAACAGTTATTTCACGAAATTCATCCAAACGTTCCGATCCCCGGACACAATTTAATAAATCGCATGCACCAAAAATCTTCGCGACTTCGGACAGTTTACAGTGCTACAACATGCTCGAGCACCCGGTCGACCTCGTCATCATCCTGACGATCTGGATCGACAAATCTTTAGATTCCTCGCTGAAGAAGATATCGAGAGAATCAATCCAATCACAGGAGTCGAGCGGATCTGTGTCAAGAACAACACGGTGGACATTTTAAATTATGTTTCAAATAATGTTTTTTTAGTTGGTCAAGTATCCACTTTTATTGTTTTTATTTAAATAAATTGTACTGTATGAAAACTAATCGCTTTACTTGCACAAGATTTTGCCAAGTTTAGGTAATGCACTTTAACATAATCTCCTATTAATTTTGTTCGTCGTTATCAGTGTTGCATTGATAAGATAATGAGTAGGTAGATAGATAGAAGTCTTTATTGACATAAGATCTGTCAAATTCCCATTTCCCGCCATAATGATGGCCTTGACGTATCGTAGTTAAACTTTATACTGTAGGATGACCATGTATTAAGTGGTCATTTGTTCTAATTAGATTTTCACTTTTAATTAATTAAACAGTGAAGAAATAACGTGAGACCTCGACGAATAAGTTTAATTTTGGCAACATTTTAATGTTATTCTACTCCTGATCACGGATTAAGAATCATCGTGTATAAAAGTAATTATAGTGGTATGTTCACAACTATTCTTTTTAATTTCTTTTATAGTAAATATATACAATATATCGTAACATTGATTTTGTATCGTTTATAGTGCTTCGATGAATCAGCCTCCTTATTTCATATTTATTTAAAAACGGAACTCTCAAAAAAGTTATTGAACTTTAGTTATTAAAATCCTTAAAAAGAAGATAAATGTAGATTTTAAACGTATTTTCTCTATTTTACAAAAAACAATTTTGAAGTACCTACATAATGTATGCTACCTATGCGACAGCAATAATATAGAGAGGTACTAGGTATAAGCGCGATCACCTTATTCTGGGGTTGAAGTTCACGCAATAACAGTAAAGTTAAAACGTCCTATGTATTCAAACTGCTCTGTTGAAATTTGAGTCGCAAACTTTTTATCTTGTAATTTTCTTTTAAGGACTGCTCTAAAGAGACGTTCTCGCTTTATTTATAAATGTGATAAAAATGTCGACGATGCCTTTCCCTGGGGTCAACGTTGACCTAAAGAAGTTTAAAAAAATCTTGCTCGCGTTGGAGCCACGTTATGAATTTTTAATACAAATTCTGGCAGCCCATATTTTACTATGAAACTTAATTGTCACGCGGGAGAAATATATTTATTCAGAGTAGTCTAGAGTAACGCTTTGGGTCTACTCCACGTTTCCTTCAAGGTTACTTTAAGGGACTATTTTTCATTGCTGCCTTTAATAGTTAGTAAAGTTTACATTTTATTTTTGCTTTGTGATTTTGAACGTACTGAATTTAATTTTATACTAGCTGTACCCGTGACTAGCTATTCCAGGTAACTGTAATGAAAATAACAGTTTCTAAATCTGTTTACAAAAAAAAGTATTCAGAATATCTAGATGAGTTTCATTGGTTAGTCAACAAAACAGTCTAAATATCAAATATGTATCGGTCGGTTGTTTTTGTATATTGACCGGCAAGAGGTAGAAGAAAATTATGATGTGTTCTCATGTCATTCGATTGGAAATCCTCAATATCGAAACGCGATGTAGTGTGATATTAACAATATTAAAACAAAAGTATGGAAATAAAGGCCTCTAGAAATCGCTAAGTTATTGCTACTCAATCAAAAGTGCCGAGCCAAGGAAAATGTAGTCCATAAGGGAACCAGTCCAACTTGTTAGTAATTTGCGTACCCCCAATAATTTTGATAATATCCTACATACATAGATATGTGTAATAGCAGTACAATTTGCACAGTTAATAAATAAACAAACGAGAAATTGGCCACTTACATTAGGCTCCTGCGTATAAAGTTACGTAATACTTTACGAAAACAAATTCAGTTATATTTTCAAGCTCTTGCTTGTAGGTTTCTATTTTACAATAAAAACCAAATGCCACTATGACGACAGCGGCAGTTTGTTTTAGTCTGAGGTTTGACTTGGCTAGTTTTCATATACAAATTATATTACAAGCTTTGTTAAATCCTGTAACTTCTCGTTTACCTTTTATTTACTATTCCGAAAATTAGGCTTATTGGGAGAAATAAACTAACATTGTATTATTGGTTTATGGAATACTGTAGGTAAATTATTAATACGAGTACGTATGCGAGAAGTAGAAGATAAATAAGAAGAAATTAAATTTTATATTTGCTTTGCTTCAAGCCGATTATAAATAAATTTCAAGACTGACTAAAGCGTATATTATAGTATTACACATGGGTCACACTTCGATTGAATATTCGAATGCGTTTCGATTTTCTGTCAACCGTGATTTTTTGTCACGAAAAGTGCATGTTCATAACGATCAATAATAATTCCGTATTTGTCAAGCTTGGATCTGAATTCCTCACATTAAAGTCAATCAAAATTTTCGATAGTAGCACCCAAAACACAAACTAAATTCATGTTCCCAAGAGAAATCGCCGCCATAATTTATGAAACTCAATCAATTACAGGAGACAAAGACAATCTCGAGATATCCCATTTGGGTTACCAGCAGCTACCTTGCCACGATATTGTGCGTTGCCTCGAGAGTATTATCCCAGTATCCCTCCCTGAGACACGATGAATAATGTAGCGGAAAAATAATGAGCCACCGTTACTCGTACCTACTTCTCGCTGACAGCTGTCTCTGAGGATGAAATTGGTGCGTAATGGATGAAACAAGTAACCATTTAGGATTATTCAGTCAAAATTATATCGACCAAATTGGTAATAGGTAATGCTATTTCACTTGCGTCTACGTCAACAAATTACTCGTCGGAATACAGTCATGAAATGTCCATTAACCTACCTATCATTACTGTTGATTTAGTTTTTTGTGACATCGGATATCTAATTATAAAATTAAGAAAGTACCTATATTCAGGGATCAACATATTCCTAAATTCAACGAAGCTTGTCCCATGGGTATTGGGCGGCGAATTCCATATTTATGTAATAAATATATAACTACAAAGAAACGTCCATAAAATATTCGCGCTCATCAGCACAAATAAAGATCCTTGTCAGGAATTGAACCAAGACTTTCAGCTTAACAGGCAAGGACAGATGCGGCCAGTTTTATCTCATAATTCCAAACGGGCATCAATTACTGGCTCAGTGCTTGGATAATAGAGAGACCGAAATATGTCGCACATGGTGAATAAAATACGAGAGGTAAACAAAAACATACAAAAATACGTTTACGTAACTAATTAGGTGTTAGTGTCGATAATAATTCATATGTCTAACGATAGTTTACTTTAAGTTTTCTCATCTCTCGATTTTTTGTTGGATAAAATGCTTATTTTGTATTTATATCAGACATTTTATAAACAAAGGACTATGTCAAGATAAGTTATTTTAGATTTACGTGTATATTAAAAATTGCTTCATAAATTCGATTTAATAACGCGATCTCACTGACGCTTTTGACAAAGCAGCCGATTATCCAGACGTTATGTAATAAGTTTTAATAAACTGAAAATCAGAAGATATTTTAATGAGATTGAAACGTTTGTCAACATTGTTCGTTCGCAAGGCAAACACGTGCTTAATTAACGGCAAACTGTCAGACTCATGAGACCTTTTATTTATCCTATGATATAATACAGTTTTTAAATAATATATACAAATATTTATGAGGCAAAATGTTTTTATACAGAAATATAATATTTCCGCTATATCAAAAACTCGAAAGTATCTTAAGTTGTTGCTAATAATCAACGCATGTATTTATTTTGCGTGAGAGTTTCCCGCAATGTCGCAGTTTTGACCTTTTACAATAAATTCCACTTTAATTTTTAACACTTTAGGCCGTGTATAAAGCATCCGTCACGTTCTGGCAAGTATGAGAAGTAGGTAAAGTTTCGAAAATCCCTAGTCCGATTTTTACGGTCCGACGATTTTTGATAAATATTGGTTTTAATGTAGTTACCTAGATAGTTAATTTTATAGTCTATTCAGAATATGGAGAATGTAAAATATATGGGCATGTCTTGAATATACCATATACCTAATACATTACTGTCATCATATGTCTGTAACGCTGAATACAGTGATGACATTAAGTGATTGCGACTAAGCAATTACTGTAAAATAATAAATTTACTTGGAGGATCTTTCCGAGATCAAGTTTCAAAGATCTGATTATTCCGATCAAACAATTTCAATTTAGAAAATCTTTCAAGAAGACATAAAAAATAAAGTACAAAAACAGTTAATTACTTTCTTAGTCTTTGAGTGGCTTAAAGTTGTTTCGTAGTACCTTCGAAACCTTAAGTACAGATGTCGCTAGTGATAAGTTTCACAATACCATTGACTAAATTCGCTGTGATTCACGGAAGGTTCGAATCCGATTCAGAGGTAGCGGGTTCGAATTCCGTGGCAACCAGAGTCTTGCGGAGTTGATTTTTTTCTATGGTAAGCTAACATTTGTCTTACAATATCACGTACATCATACATACATCCACTGCTGGACGTAGGCCTCTTCTATTAACTATGCGTATGGACGCATTAGGAGGTAAATGCCCATAATCGCCACGCTGGGCAAGCGAATTGGCGATCGCAGTAATGTGTCCACTATGATGACGCTGCTACCCATCATCATCACCATATACCTAATACATTACTGTCATCATATGTCTGTAACGCTGAATACAGTGATGACATTAAGTGATTGCGACTAAGCAATTACTGTAAAATAATAAATTTACTTGGAGGATCTTTCCGAGATCAAGTTTCAAAGATCTGATTATTCCGATCAAACAATTTCAATTTAGAAAATCTTTCAAGAAAACATAAAAAATAAAGTACAAAAACAGTTAATTACTTTCTGAGTCTTTGAGTGGCTTAAAGTTGTTTTGTAGTACCTTCGAAACCTTAAGTACAGATGTCGCTAGTGATAAGTTTCACAATACCATTGACTAAATTCGCTGTGATTCACGGAAGGTTCGAATCCGATTCAGAGGTAGCGGGTACGAATTCCGTGGCAACCAGAGTCTTGCGGAGTTGATTTTTTCTATGGTAAGCTAACATTTGTCTTACAATATCACGTACATCATACATACATCCACTGCTGGACGTAGACCTCTTCTATTAACTATGCGTATGGACGGTAAATGCCCATAATCGCCACGCTGGGCAAGCGAATTGGCGATCGCAGTAATGTGTCCACTATGATGACGCTGCTACCCATCATCAATCTTTTATGAAATAATGGTCGGTGCCACTTCAATCCTTTGCACCCGTAAGAGGAGTTGGGATGGCGACAAAGGTATTCTTACTGACGTCATCACACGTTACTTACATTACGTAATATAAATATCTTTATCTACAAATAATATGCCTATTTACTCTTTTAATATAGTTGCAGTGTACTATTGTTTCACTAGGATATTATATTATGTAAGATCATAACTCATAACGTGACATTAAGTATTTAGGTATCACCTCTTAAAATACAGCAAAATAAATGTGAACCCAACGCGTTGATTTTGATACCAGAGCTTGTACGTTATTAAGTAAACCGTGGCCGAAAAATTCCGTTTAATTACACGCTAGGTACACTTTGGTTGTGTGCCAAGCGCTACACGTTCCTCTTCGTATTAAAGAGTTCTCTGTATATGTACGTGCAAGTTCGTTTCAATAACTATTTGGATTCCACTTTTAAAATAATCGTGGCTATTTATACTTCCAACGTTTGTTGACATTACTTAAATGATGGAACTTACATTTGTAGGTTCCCCATGATGCAAGATCGCGGCGGGATCGCGGGTCAGCAACTAATAGTGTCTGGCCTGTGAATCGATTGTGTGGTTTGAGAGCCAACATATTCATTGGGGACAACGAGAATGGTGGTGAAAGAATAAACGTACCGTTTTTGTCATTTACCCAAGTATTCTAGAATACGAATAAATCAATAAATTAACTTAAGAATTTGTTGTATACGTATAAATTTTGTTTTGTTTTGAAAATTATATACTTTGAGATGAACATTCGTTTAAGGTTAGAAATCGAATTAAGTACCTAATGTCTTTTATTATACATATATTAATTAGATGTAGAAATCATACATACGACAATATCATAATAAATTTTGGCGCAAAGTCATAAAGTCACAGAAACCTCTAAAGCAAACTAGTTTTTGTTGGAAATAAACTAACTTCTTTACTGTCTAAGCTTCAACAATTTGTATCAAGTAAAAGAAAAGAGACCCAGAATATACGGGTACTAAATAAAATTACTGCACCTCATAAAGTTAGGCAAAAGTTAGTGGCGGCGTTTTATGTCCAGTAGTACGTAGTCTTTGTCCTCTTACTATCCTTAAGGATCGATACACCATGTTTTAGAATGACCTCTAATAATTATAGTAACATAAACATTAAGATATAATTTCGGCATATTGTTTTGTTCATTCAACATCCCGAGTTTTAACTTCACATTTTTGTCGTTTAATTCGTCCTGGGGGTTTACCATGACGTACTAATGCGATGCACTTTAGGTTGAGAGAAAGGGAAAAGGCTATACGAGTCGTATATCTCTGTCCCTTGCTTTTAACCTAAACTGAATCGTATTAGTACGTCATGGTAACCCCCCTGTTCAACTCATATTTTCAATTCAATGTCCAAATAAGAGCAAACGTGATATTAAGACGAATGCATAGCTTTGAGATATTATATCACAAAGACACAAGTTTGCGCGTTTACCGCTAAAAAAACCCCATTTACTGTGGCTCCAAAGTTCCAAGACACAGCTCTTACCATGTCAGGGAGTATTGGGATCCTCGGAGTCGACATTTCCAACGACGTCCAATTCCGATGTCACCTAGAGGGAAAAGCTACGCTGGCATCCAAAAAGCTCGGGGTGCTCAATAAAGCGAGGGGATACTTTACTCCGGGGCAAAGACTTCTGTTATATAAGTCGCAAGTCAGGAGTAAAGGCAATGGAGTATTGCTGTCACCTCTGGGCAGGAGCACCTGTATACCAGCTTGCACCCTTTGACTCGGTTCAGAGACGAGCTGTCCGAATAGTCGACGATCCCAGACTTACAGGCGGTATTGAACCCTTAAGTCTAAGGAGAGACTTCGCCTCCTTATGTGTGTTCTATCGTCTGTACAATGGGTTGTGCTCTGAAGAACTGTTCGACATGATGCCAACGTCCACTTTTCATCATCGCACCGCTCGCCACCGACTGGGCGCTCATCCTCACACCTTGCAACCTAAATGGTCGCGCACCGTGCGGTTTCAGAGGAACTTCCTCCCGCGGACGGTCCGTCTGTGGAATGAGCTCCCTGCCGAGGTTTTCCCGTTGGACTACAGTACGTATGGGGTTCTTCAAAAGAGGAGTGTACAAGTTCTTATTGGGTCGGCAACGCGCATGTGACACCCCTGGGGTTGCAAGCGCCCATAGGCTACGGTGACTGCTTTCCATCAGGCGGGCCGTATGCTTGTTTGCCACCGACGTGGTATAAAAAAAAAAAAAAAAAATAGCATAATGGCGGTAGGTGTTGTTGTAAATTTTAATTGGTTAGTGTTTATGGTAGGGTACAGTAAATTTAATAAAAGTACCATTACACAAAAAACGTGTTATCATATCATCGTCATATAAGCCGTAAGACGTCTGCTAAACATAGGCCTCCCACAAAGATTGCCATAAGGACCGGTCCTGCGCCACTCGCATCCAGCGGACTCCTGCGACCTTCCCCAGGGCATCAGTCCACCTTGTGGGAGACACTGGCCAGTGACCACGTACCGGAAGGCGAAGCATGCGTAGGCTTCGCCTTCCGGTCGTGGCCGCCAATCGACCTTTCCGCCCCAACGGTCATCGGTTCTACGAGCAAAGAACGTTTAAATAAACGTATCCATTTATTTATAAGCGACAAAAATATACAAAGTTAAAACTATAATATTATCAAACTACAATATAAATAAATATATACTAAACTAAATCTAAATCTAAAAACGGCCCCCGCGGCATGGTACCAAAGATGCTGGCAGCATTACCCCGCTGGATCGCCAGGCTGATCTGTTGAGCGAGGTAGCTGCCAGCTCTTGGGTCACCTGTGGTATCTTTGAGTCTCTTTGAAAGTTGTTTAAAGAGACTCAAAGCACCAGAATAAACTGAATAGTACGGTCAAATCGTACATCATTTTACCCTAAACTCGCAAATCAAGTAGTATAGCTGCATTTTTGGTATGTTGTTTAGACACCACAGGGCAGTATAAAACCACATTTTGCAAGCAAAAAAAAAAGTTGTGTTAGCTGCGTAGTACGTGAAAAACCCATTTTTTAGTTTCTGATTTTTATTAAAAAAACCTTACGTTTTTGATATCACAATATGTTATTAAATGTTTAAAGACTAATAAATTTCCAACAAGTTGAGCTAACATGCATTACCGTAGGTCTCATAGTTTCAGAGATTCGAGACTTTAAAAAGTACTCCTTTTTGTAAACTAGATAAATTGTTGTGTTTTGCTAACGTTTTCGGCTTAATATTGCCTCTCCTAATTATGCTACGAAAAATATGCAATAATGGCCTTATAGCGCACTTAATATTCTTTCGTTAAAGGGTAAAATCATGTCAGCAAACTTTGTAATTGAAAATAAAAACGCGTAATTCAAAAGGCAGTAGGCCCGCTATCTAAGTTTTTCGTACAAATCACAAGTCGTTTTGCGAAGCATAATAGTCGTAGCATAAATAAATAGGTGAGGCGATATTAAGCCGAAAACGTTAGCAAAACACAAAATAACGCTAGTTTACAAAAAAGAGTACTTTTAAGAAGTCTCGAATGGCGATATTAAGCCGAAAACGTTAGCAAAACACAAAATAACGCTAGTTTACAAAAAAGAGTACTTTTAAGAAGTCTCGAATCTCTGAAACTATAAGACCTACGGTAATACATGTTAGCTAAACTTGTTGGAAATTTATTTATCTTTAAACGGTTCCTAACATGTAATGTCAAAAAACGTAAGGTTTTTTTAATAAAAATCAGAAACTAAAAATTAACGGAAATTTCGCAGTTTTTCACGTACTACGTAACTAGCACAACTTTTTTTGCTTGCAAAATGTGGTTTTATAGTGCCCTATGGTGTCTAAACAACATACCAAAAATGCAGCTACTCGTATACTGAATGCTTTGCGAGTTTAATGTAAAGTTTGACCGTACTAGAATAGTATATTCATATAGTATTAACCTAGCATACTCATAGTTACGAGCACATATAGTATGCATTTTTGCGGAAGTCTAATAAGCTTCTAATGTGCCGTGACTTGCGTAGTCGAACTTTATCGCCATAGTTCCTTATCAAACAACGGAAGAAGGTATTTTCACTTAAGGGCCCGGTGTAGATTTAAGAGTGAAAATCGTTAACAATTAATTAATGCATATAAATTGCGATCGTTAAAATAATATAAACTATTGGTATTACAAAAAAAAAATGTAGTATTCAAAAACCGGCCAAGAGCCATGTCGGGCCATGCTCAGTGTAGGATTTCGTAGTTATTCAAAAACGGCAAGACCGATTATGTTCAAAAATTGTTTTATTTTAAAGTATTCTAAATTTCATGATTTTTTTGATATACCCATGGATCAAAAGTTAGAGGAGGGGGGGACATTTTTTGGACGTTATCAGTATCACCGAAAATGTTGACTTTAGAAAATAAATCTGTTAGCTCTCATTATTTTTGAAAGACCTATTACATTAAAACAATCATCCCCAATTTACTGTTAGGGGAGGTATCCAAGCAAAAATATTTTTTACTTTTTATTCTACCACTTTGTTGACGTGATTAATACAATATGTGTATACCTGTACCAAATTGTAAATTTCTAGTACTAACGGCTACTGAGCTATTCTGCGGACATACGGACATGACCAAACTATAAGGGTTTCTTGTTTAGTACGGAACCCTAAAAAGGACGTTGCTTCATAATATTTTGTATCTAGATTTTTCAACATAAATGTAAATGCCACCTAATTAATTATATAAAATTTTCGGGTTTTGGGAACTACCCGCTCTAGGTCTTGATTATTAACTTGTACGCTGATTTGAATACACACCGCTTTTAACTTTTCGATTAAATCAATCACCTGCCCATGTTAATTATACCTAATAGCTATTATCTAACCAAACTCACAGACGCTTTAAAAATGGCGATAATACCTTCGAATAATTTTAATCACCACCTGAAAATCGAGACACGCTTGATTCCGGCGCTTCGAGTAAGCTACATTGTTAAACCAAGCCAAGGTGTAGGTACTCCGAACCCACATATCTCAAAGGCCTTAATTTGCTACACCAGTGAAACCATACACAGTGTGAGCAATGTGTAACCACATATATTCTGAACTTTGAGTTCTTCCTATTGTTCCTGGAATAATCAATTGAAGGTAAGTGGTATGATGTAGGTAAAGTTAGTTTAATACAACCGTCCTCCGTTCACATCGGTTTCATTTTGTAGTTGGTAGATATTGTACGAAGATGTACATTTGTTTCATAGTCTAGGTTATATTTCTGTCTTTATGGTAAGATTACATGTGGTAAGATTATCCCAAAGTATTATTTATTAATTTTATTAACAAAGCCGGGCAATAACTATAGTTTTATTGTAACCCTTAAGTATTGATAGTATTGATTTGACGCATGTTGGCAACCCTGTTCGCGTGGAAAGTTTCTACCTGCTGCGCAGCTGGACAGGTGGCAAAGGCGCTCCTCCACTATCTACTACAAATACCGGTTAGACCGGCGGTTAGCTCTCTATTTAGACCTCAGCTGGAGTATTAAATAAACCTACTATTCATTTAATTGGATATAATGTATATGTAATCATTAAAGTATTTCGTATATTTGAATATATTCTTCAATTACTTACCTAAGATCGTAGTAAGTTTTCTCAAACTTATGTACCTAATTTATGACAGGATGGTAAAATTTCGTCAGTTATTTTCTTTTGGGTTGCATTTTAAGTTTTTTTTTTAATAAGAAATTATAATTCTAAGTAAAGATAAAAAAAAATACTTATCACACTTAACTGTTAGGTCATAATTTTCATGATAATATCATAAAGAGAACCCTTTAAACAATAGAAAGCTTTCGACACATGTACATTAATGAAAATAATATATACAATATTGGTACATATTGCGTCGCATCGTGTCTTAGAATAAGGTTCTCCACCTTATTACAGGACATGGCTCCTTTCCAAACCGACACCCTCGGCTTGCTAAAGGCCGGATAATGCGCGTCGGAATTATGCAAAAGTCTCACGTATTTCGAGTACTAACTAGTGAGGAGTAAAAATACTTACAAATATTTATTTTGAGGACAAAAATATGTTTAAATTTTGTTAGCGCAATGAGCATCATACATAATGATGATTTGCAAGGCATTTATGATACTGACCATATAAAAAAAGGCAGGTAATAAATAATAATACTTAAAAAAATAGGAACCATGACTAAGAACTAATCAAATGCTACCATAAATATTTTATAACATGCCTCAACTTGTATACATTTTGCTCCTGAATCTCTAGGATGGACCTTTATAGAAAAAATAAATAGGCACCGACAGGATAACGAAGGCTGCAAAACATAATCTCTATAAAATATTTTCATAGTAGGTACATTACTGCACAGGCCGGGATACCAAACTGAACACGCTGCGTAGGTATACTACGTATACATATAATTTCTTAGAATTTCTGCAAATTATATGTATACATCAATGAAATATTTAACATTATTCCAAACACTATACTGTGAATTACCAGAATTCAATCGCAATATAGTCAAAGGAGTATTTTATACCTAGTATTACCAGAACCGTTTATTTTGGCTGCATCTGAATCCCTAATTTCGCTTACTTCAGCAAAGTGAGCCTTACATAAACGACGTTCATATTTTTAAAGGTGACGCCCCTTTCCTGATAGCATTGCTCTGAAAGCGGCGTATCTCATATCGTACTTGGGTGTGAACTATAGGGGAAGCTCAGCCGTGACATAAATTGTTACGACGTTACATTATAGTGGGGAGTTTAAGCGATTTTCTCTGCCTTTTTCGTTGCGGTTCGAAAGTTGAAAAGTCATTTTACATGGCAATTTAAATCTATTTTTCTACTCCTGACCTTTTTTTTTTGCTATACCGGACTTGAAAAAGCCCTCAATCATTGGAACATATTCATAAAACATAAGCCAAGTTGTGTCCGATCTAACACAACAAAACAAAGTCTGTTCAGACAGATAATTTTATTTCCATGTCCATCCTTTTTGGTTGCGACAAAGTAAGACTTTTTACAAAAAGTCGTCACAATCAATCGATTTACAGTAAGCTAAAGAACTAGATATTAGTAAGTAAGATTAATCTTTGCATAGTCCTAGAGGTAAATATATCACTTATACGAGCCTTGAAAAAAATACCGGGAATCCGTCCAAATGAAATGATGAAAGATATTTCTGGAACTTAATATTGGTTTCTTTCTCCCAGTAGTATTTGAAATGTGACGTGTGAGAAAACAGAAAATATAGTTTTCATAGTACAAGAAAAAAAAACATTTTCGTCAAAGGAGGTAATTTAGCTAGGTTAAAAAATACGATATTTTGGGGCTCGTCCCAGAATCTACTATTTATTATTCAGTAGCGTTAATTTATCTTTCGTAATAAGCAAGTTTTTGTACACATTATACAGGTACCGTATTCGATTAATACTCATCAATTAGGTAATAATATTGTTTATTAATAACAGACTAGTAAGTAATGATAGATAGTTAAATAGTAAAGTTATGTACTTACTTCCCTAAAAGTTTCAGCCGCTAAATATGCTAAGCTCAGTGTCCTGGAACCAATACGAGTACTGTACGATTTTGTACTAATACAAGCGGATACTTATGGGACCCTGGGGGACTAAGGATAAAAATGTTAATGTGGGAGGTTGGTCGGCACTTTAGTTATAGAGACTAGCGTGTCTAGTGCAGCGGATTTCGATAGGTGCGGGAATATTGTGTGGTAACGGTTCGGGTGCTACTTTGTAATTACTTCATGAAAACGAAGCCCTAATTCCTTTTTGTTCAAGATATCGATGCTGAGTAGTTTTTATTTCCATCTGACGACGCTTGTGATGTGGATTTGAGACAAAGAATCCTAAAACTCCTAAAAATCAATATCAACATAACCTACACTGTACTAAAAGGAATTGTAACTTTGCCCAAATTTCGGTCAATGGGCAGCTTGCCCAGAAAACTGGCGAGTATTTCCACGTTGAATAGGTAATTACCTAAATTTTTCTTGTGTGAAAATAAATAGTCACACTGTGATGGCCAAAACTATTTTTTGCCTGCTATCAAAATCCTGTATTATAAACACAGGCGTGGCCCCCACGTCTCAACGGTGGCCTATACTCCAACGCATCAGTGTTGCCCCATGGGGCCTCTTGCCGTCATCCATAGAAAACTCTAGTTTAAACTTTGGTACCATCGGGGGCATTTCGGATGTTAACGTTAATGTAGATATAGAGGTGGATCCTTCCAACAAGCATGAGAGATATCCCATGGCACTGAGCAAGCATATACCAGATGCCATAAGTGCCAATTAATTTCCAGGCCTATTGGTAACCAATGTTTTTGAGGTATTTTTTACTTGTTGCTGTAGACCCGATCAATATAATTACATATATACATACATACCTATCGAGGATTTAGGAAACTATAATGATTTCAGTTCATAAACAAAGCAAATCTTTTTTAGAATGAACCGATCTAGCTCATTGTTGTGTGTAACCTATTGGATATTAAAAGATGCTTATCTGTACATAGCTATCGTTAGGTATATACTTTTTGCATTGTAGGTACAATAGGGTGTTGTATTAGGAAAAGTTAAATTATTTTCTTCGATTACAGAACTAGTCCACGAAGTCGTTCAAACTTCTAAATTCACTCGTTTATTGAATCCGACACTAAATTGGATTCATTCGGGCAATTAGAAGGAAGCGATGAGTTCTTTTGTTCAGATAGCACCGAATTAAGTTAGGAATATTTGGATTAAGAATTCAAATCAGTGTTGGAATCGAATGTAAATTAATTGATCGATATCGCAAAGATAGGTACCTAGTTAATTAGTTTGACTTTCGCAAAATCTAGGGTTATCCAACTAACACGGGGTTGACTGGTAATGTCCATACATTTTGAATACTACTATTCGTTTAACCTCTTGTTAGCAGCCTAAGCCTGGATTGTTCCTGTATACCTTTCGTTGTATGTTGCGTGCACATTACTAAACAGACAACTTTTGATAACGATTAAGTTTGTAATGATATGCAATGATAAACTAGCCATTAGAGTAACTTAAACTAGTGTTTTTTTATGGAGATTTATCAATTGCCAGACTATTATTTTGCACATGTGTACTTTCTACAATATCTTAGCCGTAAATTATTTTGAATGGTAACACATTAAAAAAAAAATAGAATTCACTTAGCGCTACTGATTGTACACAAACGTGTTGAGAAATGAATTAAATTATAGTAAATCTTACTGCGACAATGGTTTCAGTAGTAAACAATACTTATCTACCCATAAAGTGCTCAGTCTATTTAAATCTACGTTTTCATATGAACCATAAGATCCACTGCTTTAATTTTACTTTCATATAAAATACACATATTAGATTAGTTAATTTTATCGACAAACGGCACTTGATCGCGTACACTTACGTCAATATAATTCTAAAAGTTGAAATCAATATACATAATATACAGGGTGTTTGGGATAACGATGTAGGAATTTCTGGAGGTGGTAGAGGAGACTAATTGGAAGAGTTTGAACCCTATTTACCTTAGTCCAATATGTGACAGTTTTTTTTGAATAAAAAAAAATTAACTCACACTTGCCTACTAACTACAAGAAACTTATTTTGTTTGGTGACGGCGTTTAACAATTGATCGACGATAACTTTTAAACTAATTGCTATTTTGTTGTACTTTTTTTGTAATCATAACCTAGAAAATCAAGCATGTTTTTACACGAATAGGAAGACTCATATCCCGACTTCTTTTTTTTCACAGGCCGATAAAGTTTAATATACTGTTAGAAATCAGTAATGATGAATAGAATAATTATTTAAAAAAATGTTGTGTGTGGCAAGTGGGAACTCAATTTTTTTTATTTAGTACTCAACTAATTTTTATGTTAATTATAAAAAAATCAATGCTATTTATTGCATGTTTTGTTTTAAATTTAACTTTTTAAGTAAATTTTTGGTATAAAACTAAACATTTTGAAAAACGTGATTTAAAAAAAAAACTGTCACATGACTAAGGTAATCAGGGTCAAATATCGACGTAACTCTTTCATTTAGTCTCCTTTACCACCTCCAGAAATTCCTACATCGTTATCCCAAACACCCTGTATGTCATCCACACCCTGTATCTCTGTTTTATCACGGGCCTATTAATTCTGGTTTTTTGATAGTTAGGCTTGCGTGGGGATACAGATCCAACACCTAGAGTCCCTTTAGAGAAATTTGCTGTGTATTATTAGCAAAATAGTATTTTGTAGTAAATAGGTACAATTTTGCACCATGCGTCGTGATATAATATCTGTTTGGCATTGAGTGTCTGTTTCTTTTATTAAACGTCAATGATATATTGGATCTACACATATCGACAGTTCTCGCAATTGAATTATCCAATAGGTACCTTGAAATTTGAGAAACGATAATTTGTAGGGTTTTGTTCGACGAACGATTCGTTTTTATGGAAGCTGTGTTTTTAAGAAGTGAAAGGGAGTGGGTACCTAGGTATTTACACTAAATTCGTGATTATGTGAAAAGTTATTACTTGTGGATAATATTATAAGAAAAACGATTTTAAAGTAATCAGCGTCACACCAAAAACACGTATGTAGGTATAACTTGTAAAAGTTGTAATTTAGTTTATAAAGTTTGTGATAAAAATATGTCTCAACTAATATAATTTGTTATTTGGTAAGATTAAGTATTTTATTGGATTTTGGCAAATACCTCATTAAAGCTGAATGTATGATGAACGGTACTTCAATATACCAATAAAAAAAGGAAAACAATTTGACGCTTTCTACCTCTTTTATTCGAACAAACAAACATCTGAGTGCTCACATGTTTCCCAGAGCTGAAATAAAATCCTTTAGGTGCCTCGTGAACAAGGAGAGCTGTACTTTGTACCGCTTCAAATAGGTTCCGTTACGTGACACGAATGGGCCAATGGAGGTGAATAGTCGGATATATGTCACTGGAAGAGATTATTCTGATTTAACTCTGCACTATCATTAGTTGCAAGTATAATCAGATGTGGTGGTGACGTGTGGTGACGGCAGCAAGAATACACTTTCACCACCCCAACTTTTCCCGCGGGTATCGTAAGGGTCGACTAAGGGATTGAAGTGTCATTGATTATTCTTTGATTTCATTGATGGGCAGCTACGTCATCATAGTGGACACGTTACTGTGATCGCCAATATCCTTGCCCAGCGTGGCGATTTACCGCATAATCGACGCATTTACCTCCAAATGAGTCTATACGCATAGTTTGATAGGAAAGGCCTACGTCCAGCAGTGGACTGAGATAGGCGGATGATGTACAAATCAAATGGCTGAGGGTGAGCAAATTATTAGTACTTTATTTATTTCTAAAATCATTACAACGCTCATTTTGGAAATCAATCATTCTCAGTGACGCGGGTAAATTCATCGAATTCGATCTAGTTAAGTAAAATAATGATTTAATGATGTATACTATTTACAAATTCACCGTTGATATTTTTAACATTTAGATTTCACAAGTGCGCATGAGGAAGGGACGGTAAATGTCTCACCACATAGTCTTTAAATGTTATTGCTTTTTTATCTACATAGGTAGGTACCTCATATTTACAAATACGAAATAACCTGATTACAGTGATTACCCATTTTTCGAAGAAGCCATCAACGACTTTTAGCCATATTTATGGATAAATCACAAATAATTTGAAAAACAAAAGAGTTGGTAACTATAGTCACAGCAAGGCTTTTGGCCAAACTTAATGTGTGCACTTTAAGTAAAAAAATAAAAAAATTAAAACAACAAAGATAAAATTATATTATTATAATATATGCAACTGAAATTCAATCTTGCGTAGTTTTTTGGACACCCAGTACATATTCAAGTCCGTGATGCCCGTATACATACTTGAACATATAAAGATTTACAATAAGTACATAGGTACGAGTAAGCAAATAAATGTGTTACACTATTCACACCCAGGGGATTCGAACCCGATACATATTTCTAGCTTGATAATCAGGGCAGCATAGAAAATGATGTAATTTTGCACTTTTCTATCTGTGGGTAATAAAACGCGTCACACTGTGTTTTAGTCACGGAATGGACATTGAAGACATTGCAAAATAAAGTATATCAACGGTGCTAAATCTTTACTTCGCTTACATCAACGTATACCTACAAAAATGTATTTTTGAAATTCTCTTTATTCATAACATATTTAGCTCTATAGGATACAATAGCTAAATATTCCTGCAATAAATATATGCCGTTTTATTTCCCAAGCTCATACCATATTAACCATTATATAATTGAAACCCGTGCTTAATACGAAATACCTGATAAAATTTAAACACAAAGAAAAAAAACAAAAAATATCCAATAAAATTGTATGTAACGAACCTATATTATATGTATATATAACAATATTACACCATAAAAGTTAAAGACTTCCGAACGTAGTAACTATCTTGATAATACTTTAGCTCATTTCTGTAATGCAATATTATTGTTTCTTAATTAAATCGTACATCTAAGCAAACAATGAAGAATCTATTACAAAAATAATAATTCGCTAAAGCTAGGGAATTATGACACCACAATACTTCGAAAAGTTACCATCCAAACAAGTTGCAAACAAAGCTGAATTTCTTTAGTTCAAAATTCTGCGAACAATGGAATGATTTTACTCCGAATCTCTGCAAAATATTTGAGCCAAATTGATATCGACATTACTGAAATAAAGCCAAATAAAATACTTAGATCGTTCAAAATTTGACGGTAACTTTTAGCATAGGTACATGCGGAAAGCAATGCAAAATTGAGTCTGGTATCCAAGTACGAGTAGTCTAGTTGTAGCAAGGTAAAAATATTGGTATTTCTGTAAGTGTCCGGTTTCAATCAAAAAGTTCTGCAGGATTTGTATGGCAAAAGTTATGATTATTAATATCAGCCCATTTCAGTCTACTGCGGGACATAATTATGCCTCTCCAAATCCGTAGTATAAATGGTATACCTGGAAAATTTTAAATCCTAAGTTTTCCGCTTAAATACGTGCATAGATGATGCCCACAATCACACGCTGGGCAAGCGAATTGGCGGCGGCAGTTAAGCGTGTCTACCGTGAGGACGCTGCAGCGCATCTGCAGTCTAATAACTGAATGTTCAGAGAGGCACAAACAGAGTTGGGGTGGTTAAAAATATATTCCTACTAATATATTACTACGCAGTATACGAAGACATATATACTGATTTTGTCGACAAAAAATAGGAAATAAGGGGGCTGCCTGATTTTGTTTTTTGAACCTAACCGCAGCAATGAGATCTGTTCAGTTTTCGTCGATGTTTGAGAAATAGCATTCTATCTTGCATAGGATATGCAGTGCCCGCCGCTATATATTTCAATCTCGACAAACAGGAATGCGAATAGTTATGTTGCATGCCTACCTAGGAAGCGAAGCTCTTTGTTCTATCTGTATTAAAATGAATTACGTAAATACGGGACAAATCTATACCGGACTCTTAAGGCTTATGTTGTGAGTACTAAGCGCCGATATGTATAATAGATATATACATATATGTAGATACCTACTAAAAAAACTGTCCACGATAGTACATCCAACTTATTGATTTTCATACAGTATTGTAACAACACATAAAAATATGTGAAGGAAATAACTACCATTAAAATGTTTCATTTTTATTTTCCTTATTTAGATAGGTATAAAGAGTGTTGCACCCAACAATTCATAATTCTTTCTTGAAATCGAGGGTCTAAGATACAAAACGAGCCGTTAGGGAAGAACCCCAATTATTTCACTGTTACTCATAGTTATCTAGCTTAGGTAATATAATAACCAGTTTATTTCTTACTTAGGTGTCTACATAAGCAAGGAGGTTGGTTGTGTTTTTAATTTATTGACATGAATATTTTCACATATTAGCGTGTTATAAATTTAGTGCACGCCTGATGGTAAGACGATTTTATTTTAGAATTTATTTTAAATTGTTACATAAGAATTGTTTTCCGTCAGTATCAATTATTTTATAAGTAATGACAAAAAAACGAACGTTCCACGACAACCGTTACCATTATGATGAATATGCTCGACTAAGTAGTAATAGGTATATTGTATTAACACATAGTGTATCCACATCATGGAATGATATCAGATACCTACATAAAAACAATGACTGTTAAAAACATATAAGCTAATAAACTAACAACCAAATTAAAATGTATCAAATGAAAGTAGATTTATATGTCATATAAAGCGCTTGAGGTCGAGCGCGTGAAACACACGGCTGCTACGCAGCGGTCCTGGGTTCAATCTACGGCTCGTACCAATGAGTTTTTCAAAAACTTATATACGAGATATCATTTGATATTCACAAGTGCTTTACGGTGAAGGAAAACCCGTATACCTCTGCGTATGTAAAGTCCCAAGAAGTAGGTACTGTGGCAGAGTTGGGACCACGCAAAATAGGCACGTTTGATGTCTAGTTACGGAAAAATAGCCAAATCACAGTACAATACAATACAAAAAAGTAATATTAAAAGGAACTGTGTATTTATCACGAGTAGGCAAGTAATGTTTACTCGATAAATAAAGTAGTCCAACACACTCGCTCTAATATAATATATGTATGTACATCAGAGTCAGTATCACTGCCTTACGGATCGAGAAAACGCTAACGCAAACCTTACTTGCCCACTCATGATACTGCGCCACGATTTTAGCTTAAAGGCATTACAAATTCTGCGCAGCTTATTCGTGTCTTATCTCGTTGAAGGAGAAATGTAGAAGGTGTAAAATTTTAGTATAAGAGTACACACCGTTAGTTGATAATGATAACCAAGAGCACTGACATACGAGTGTGTTATTACCGACAAATCGGACAAATGTGCGTCATTGTTCGTAATAATATGGACAGGACTCCAAAGTTGATCGAATAATTAATCATTATCATAAAATTACCTATTTGACTTCGGTATTTAAGAAAACCTTTGTAAATAGACCTTAAAGTTTTAAAATAAAGTTTCAAGAAATTATTCGTTTTTTTATTCATTTAATCAACTTTGGAGTCATGTCCATATTATTGCGAACATTGACGCATATTTTTCCGATCTCTGATTATTACTGTTCTTTACTACTTGATTTTGGTTGTCATTTGAAAACTTATTTTGGAGTGTAGTGAATGCTGTAGAAAACACAAACATTAATCTTTTTAGTACTTATATCGTATTAAAGACAAAACTTTGATTACATGTAACAAAGCATTCATAAAAAGGTATCTTAAAAGTGTGATTTTAGATAGGTAAGTTAGGTAGTTTCAGTTTACGAGACTTAAATACATGTCAATAGTTTTAAAAATATGAACGTGACAGTAGATAAATGCCTTCACCTGGGTAGTTGGTTATTTTATTGAATAAACTTCGTGTAAAACAAAAATAAACCCTTGTTTCATTACAGTTATAGCAAACTCTGTTGGCTGACAACAAATTCAAATTCGTACGACTTTGGCAAATGTCATACGCATATTTTAATGAATTTTAGTCTTCTGGCATACCTTATACGTAATTGTCAGCGGGGGTCAGTTATACTTAAATATTGCTAGTATTGTAACACGACGTGTATTTTTAACCAAAAAATAATTGAGTACACTTTCTTCTCGCTCCTCGCTTGTTGTCGCCTATTTATTTATTTATTTATTTGTTTATGGGCTAGGTAGCAGATTGTGAACTATTTCACTTAAAAGCTAACATAGTTTCGTTAAATAATATTAAATTCACATTCCAATAACTACCAAGCACAACTTTGTAATAATAGATAGAATATAATAATAAGTATTAATTTAACGCTACAAACTAACGAGACTTTTACTACAAACTATTGAGATCATAAGAGATCGCTTAATAAGAAACAAACTTAACGACTAGACATATTTTTCAGAGATCGTATTAATTGGTTTAGGTTCAAACAAAAAATATCGACATCCTTACAAATTTTGTTATAGGAGGTACACATACGAGATGAGGGGCTGTTTTGACTGGCATTATTACTGGCTGGTTAGGAATTGTACAGGATTACGACATGGCTTGGGGTACACTCGAAATTGTAGATTGCTAACTATATCGGAGTCTATCTTATTATTAATAATACTTGTTGCGCTGGGTACTTTCGGGTATACCTTCAAATATTGATCCTATTTGTGGTGCTTCCAGAATCTCGCTTTAAGAAGGTATTCGAAGTAGAAAACAATATTCCGCTTGAAACTTAAATAATTCTTGGGATTCAAAAAGAAACTTTAGAACAGTCTGTTGAAGTAATAAAGTTTAAAGCGAATCAGGAATTTAATGCAAAATCTGACAAGGGAAATTTTGTCCACCTGCAAACAAGTTGGCGGTTTCATTTTATTTTTGGAAACTTGTGGGTTCAATTTACATTGTAATGTTTACCTACCTATATGTATATCGTAGGAATGTTTTTAAAGTATTAAAGGGAAAATGGTTTGATTTTAATTCGTTTTTTTTTTCTGTATACATAAATACGTACCATTCCTTCATTTATTCATAATAATAAATAAAAATGTATGGCACATACATAACTGCGATGAGGAAAAAACACATTTACGAACAACTATATCTATTTTCTTGTGGTCAAAATACAATACTGGAATGTACTTTTTCTCAAACATGCAATGAAATGTTGTAGTTACGTACCTAAAAAGTGGCCGGGAAGTACCTCGTTGCCGGCCTAGGCCGGCAAGTGCCTCTTTTTTAATTTTCATTTGACATATGGTTGTGACCTGGCATCTTGACTTTTAGCCAATAATTATCTGTATGTAATATTAGTATTAAAAAAATGATTGGCAAATTTTTGCAGTTATAATTAGGTATTTAAATTATATAATTTAAAATAAATGTACAATAACTACTCAAAATAATATTTAATAAGCAGTATTACACGGCACGATCCGTCGGCCCCGATCATCGCATGCGATTAATTGGACCCAACCGACCGCGTCGTCTAATACCGCTTTTTCAAAGTAAACATTTGCAACTTTCAAACAGGTCAATCTTAAAAAAAAATGAGGTGTCGGTGTCGTATTTGACTTTTGTTGTGTTTCAAAGACTTAATTATGTAGTTGACTTATAATTTCTTAGAAAGAAGATACATTTTTTTGTTTCATTTCATTGCATGTTTGAGAAAAGCATTATACATACCTCGGCCATGAAGAGACGGGTTGCCGTCCGAATACTCGTACTATACGGTCTACATATATTCGGCCGGCAACCAGTCACTTCCCGGCCTCGGTAGTAATGTACTATTACCGCCAATCCGGAACCTGGAAAGTTTTAGGTGTTTTAAGGCTAAAGTTAAAATGAATGCACTAGAACATCAACGAGATCAGGAAGCTTTACGACTGGACACAAGTTGTTTTTAGGTTTAGGTTTAGAAATAGGTACCAGTAAACAGATGGTCAATATTATGTGCTGCATACTACTAGTAAGGGAGCCATACTTAATCAATGAAATTAATTAAAATATCTATAATTGTATTATGTGTGTAACTTGACGTTTAACTTTTGAAATGCTTACCTCTTTGTCCGTCCGATATATCTATAGTTGTTTAGTTTTAGCGTTAACTCCTCTCCTGTTTATAGCTGTATTTCATATTTTTACCATAACTATCTTTCTTCAATCTACTTGATTTCACTATTTCTTCTGTGTATACATTGTACAAATAACCTCAAAAATAGTAGTTTCTTGTAACTTTCACTTGGATTTATTTTTGTGTAAAGTGTGATTACGTCGGTGGTTTTTATTTTAGAATAATATTGTACATCTTGCACAAAGGATCATGTTATAAATAGGTTTAATTTTAAGTATTTCTAGAAATAAATATTTTGCACGGCCTTGTTCATGTTACAAAGGATTGTAAATGTCAATATTGTCATATCATTGACCGGATGGCGCTGTGTTGCCAACTTGGAAATTTCTGTAACACTGCATTCAGTTTTAGTTTTTTAAGGCCGTGTCACACCTAGTGATGTGCCGTTACCGTAAATTACGAGAACAAAGAGAACTATCGGGTAACATTCTCGGTAAAGTTCTCCGGGCGGGTAATTATGGAGAAAGTGTTTTAAGTTATTACTTTTTTCATCTTTTTTTTCCAGAATAGTACTTAATTTAGTAATAATAATCTGACCTGAAAATTACATAAACATGTGACTAGTGGAACTAGTTTATTACCAAAATTACGGTAAATTACCGGCGTAAATTACGGAGAACGTTCTCCGCGAATGTTCTCCAGAGAATGTTTACAACGCAAAATGGTATTTTTTTTGTTATATAAATTAAACATTTTGATAAAATGGGCAATAATGGTTCATAATAATGCTTGCGGTATATGTATACGTAAAATAAAATTAAAAACAGCGTTTTTCTTATAAATAAAATAATTAAATTCCTCGAAATCATTAAGAAACAGAATACTTACCGTGAAATTATATCTTGCAAGTTTCTTAAATAATTAGTTACATAAAAAATAACAATGACAATAAAAAAAAACGTTATAATTAAATTATTTTTATACATTTACTATGGAAAATAAGGGAAACTTTCATTATAACGTCTGTCTCGCAATTTTTTCCTCCCATGCTAAATGACAATAAAACTGTATCATCATCATCATCTTGGCCATAAGACGTCCACTGCTGAACATAAGCCTCCCCTCTGGACCTCCACATGTACCGGTTAGATGCGACCTGCATACGGTAAAGTCGTCTGTCCATCTTGTGGGTGGACGTCTACGCTGCGTTTGCCTAGCCGTGGTCTCCACTCGACCACTTTTCGCCCCATCGACCATCTGCTCTGCGTGCAATGTGGCCTGCCCATTGCCACTTCAGCTTGCTAATTCGGAGGGCTATGTCAGTCAGTAACTTTAGTTCGCCTACAGATCTCCTCATTTCTGATTCGATCATGCAGAGAAACTCCGAGCATAGCCCTCTCCATAGCTCGTTGAGCGACTCTGAGTTTAGAGATGAGGCCGATGGTGAAGGACCACGCTTCGGCGCCGTAAGTCATCACTGGTAACACACATTGATTGTAGACATTCGTCTTAAGGCACTGAGGTATGTCGGACGAAAAGACATCGCGTAGTTTCCCGAACGCTGCCCAACCGAGTTGGATTCGGCGGTTGACCTCTTTCTGGAAGTTGGGCCTACCTAATTGGACTACTTGTCCTAGGTAGATGTACGAGTCAACAACTTCGAGAACCGAGTTTTCCACAAAAACCGGGGTGGGCACAACATTGACTTTTGACATAACTTTCATCTTGTCCATGTTTATTTTCAAGCCCACCCGTTGAGAAACTCTGTTAAGGTCATCGAGTATTTTGCCGAGTTCCTCCATCGACTCTGCCATACGCTAAGCATAATGGCAAGTTATACTCCTCGGTCTTCTGTATAATTTGCCGCAGCGTATGTATGTGGTCTATGGTACTATAGCCTTTTCGGAATCCAGCTTGTTCGGGAGGCTGCAAGTCATCAAGTCAAAACTGCATGAAAACATTATTAGCAACATGATTAAACAGTAATATCAATCAAAATTAAATTTCACTTTTTTCCCATAGTAAATGTAGGAAAACAGTTTTCTTTAATTTTTTTTTTTGCAGTAAGTTGACTCTTTAAAATTATTGGTACTGGATAGGAATAGAATCGTTTTTTTTTTATTTTCATAAATTTGTATGGGAATTTTAATTCTTAATTTGCGGCATTTCTAGCCGAAAATTGTTTTTGCTTTCATACATACAAGCTTTTGATTCTGAACAGAAACAGGATCATTTTCAGTACTTTGCCTAAAATACTCTAGCACATTACTCTCGGCCTCATTGTTGAAATATCACTAACAGTTGTGTTGACAACACGTCGCTTCAAGATGAACCGACTGAATTCAGCATTAAAATTTACACCCTATTCCCAGATAATTCTTAGAAAAGGGTATCACAGGCTCGTAATCACAATTGCCTATTTTAAATCCTAGGTAATTGAATACTCAGCTACCGATAAGAAAACCTTTGGTAAAGCCGCTTACCGCTTACGGGTCAAGTAAGGGGTTTATACCTATTTTACCTGCTTGAACGTCAAAATCACTTATAAAACCCCGTCATTAGTAAAATAGCATTATGATACTTAAATGTACCACATAAAGTAATATAAAATACGATGCAGACAAAATATTCATATGCAAATTGCATAGAAAAAAAATACTATGGGAGAATGTTACCGTAATTCTCGGTAATTTACGGTAAAGTTCTCCAATGAGAATTACGGAAAGTGTGAAATTACCCGACGGCACATCACTAGTCACACCAACTATAGTGGCCCACAAACGGTCTCGCCGGAAGATCAGCGCTTACTTCCGGGTTAGCATTATGCTGAGGCGAGACCTTTTCGTGGTAAACTATCCATATTATTATCTTTGTCACTAATTTTATGTTATTTTTATTTTTTACCATGAATAAATAATTTGAATTTGAATTTGAATTTGAATACGGAATACGTCCTTAACATGTTACATGTTTTGATATTATACTCTATGTGGTAAACCTCGATAAAATTTGTTCGCTTCTCGACGCCTTCACTTTTGGCACAGTCTCTAAAAGGTGCGTTTAAACCAAAAGAGCATTCGCTGTTCTAGCGCCCGTTCTACGAAATCAACCAATCACGTTTTGTGTACCAATCGAATTTCGTAGAGTGGGAGGTTAGAACAGCGAATGCTCTTTTAGTTCAACCGCACCTTCACACGTGAACATCTAACTGCGAACCCCCTTATCATAGAAGTTTATTCGCGGAACTGTAATAAAAATAAATAAGTATCATAATCATAAGAAATGTATATACTTACTAATCCACCTAACTAGTGCCACGGTAAGTTCAATCAAGGCCTATGTTCAATTGTTCATATACCTATTCGTAAATATCAAATACGCAGAAAACAGCTCAGAATATGGAACAAAATATTTCTGACAAATAATAAAGAATTCGATCGAGAGACCTCAAGTTTCGTAGGCGAATCTGAAACCGTCCTTCGATACTGGCTTCGTCACTTAGTTGTCTGCCGATAGAAAATTATGTCTGTAAATTCCTGGACAAAACGTTTCGTTTGTGAGTGTTTTGGTGATAGTATCTTTAGTAACTAGGCATGTGAACGGTTCGCCAACAGTAGGCAGGGTTGTTACCAACTGGGCTGTGGAGACTGTTGTACTATTACCTATTATTTCAATTAAATATATTTATCCCTAAAAAACACAACTCTGAATTATTAAACATTTTTATAGTTGCCGATTTCTAAGAATAACATTAGACGGTTTAGAAATGAGCCTTATATATAATTATGACGTTAAGACTATTGGAAAAATGGAGAGTATTACACTCATATTAATAAAAATTCATCTATAACTGTTGAGAGTTCATTCTAAGAAATCGGCAACTAAAAGTAAATCGGTACATTACGGTAACTGTTCGTTTTGTAATTATAAATCCGTTATGTTTGTAATTATATATCATTTTAGTACGGTTAGCATTAAAACTTGAGCATATAAATTTTATTTTAATAATTAGTACCAACAGATGTACACAAATTAATGTGAACAAATATTATTTTATATTCAATATTACAGCCACTGCACTGGTACGCCGATTGACAATCCGGCAATTAAATCATGTAATATTCATTGAGTAATTTTCAGTCGCGCTTTGAACTATACATTCATTAAAAATGTATTTTTAATTAATAAATGCAAATGGCATAAGGGCTTTGGTTGATGAAATTTTCTGACAATTGTGATAGCATAAGCGTATTATAATAATTGCGTGGTTGTTTATATGTATTCGTAGCACGATCTCCTGACACAGGTAATCATTTTACTTACTAGGAGATCGTAACAAATGTATAACTATATAGTATATTGTATTTGTTTGAACGCAATAAACGTTTTTCATTTTCATTTTTTCATTTTCATGTGTTGAAATATTATCGTTAATAATTTAGTAAGTAAGGTGTACAGTTCCATCTTACCCCACCTTACTTACTTCAAATAAATTTTACTAAGATAATATAACTAGGGTTTGCTATCCAGATATCCGAATTATGCAGATATCCGCTTATTTTTGGATCCGGACCCAGCGGCTGTACGGATCCGGATAGTTCGAATCTTACAAATCTATAAAATATGACTTCATATTTAATTGTGGTGAAATTATCAGTAATAAAGTAAATTGATGGTAGATCACTTAAGAGCTAAGATCATAAATAATTTTTAGCTAAAATGATGGTAACTGATGTATCTTGAACTTAACTTGAAAACTAGTTATGTGGCAAGGGAGCGCTGGGCTCTGGCAGCTTAGCCTTTGACCTCGTGAGCTAGAGCGCCTGTGAGGAACGCTTTGGGCCTTCAGCCTTACGCGGAACTGTAAAGGATTGAAACGAATTCATTTTCGCGTTACATTAATTTATTGTGTTGTATAGGAGCGCTGGGCTCTGGCAGCTTGGCCTTCGGAATCACGAGCTGGCACACCTCTGAGAAATGCTTCGGGCCTTCGGCCCTAATTGGAGCTCGGCTATTTGGACTTCGCAAGGGATGCAAACGAACCTATGGGCCGTAGAGTGTCGCAGTAAACCATAGTATAGCACGGGGTTATGGCAGCACGGCCTTCGGCCTCGCAAGGCGGTACGCTTGGGTCTTCAGCCCTACGCCGAGCGCGGCCATTGCGGTCTTGAAGCTTCGGCTTGTTTAGATAATTGAGTTGTTGTTTAGCGTTCAAAAGCTCTGTTTTCCCGCAGCATGACCTTCGCCTTCGCGTATTGTTTTTTGTCGTTGTAAGACGTGTTCATAAAATGTTAGCTGCATATTTAACAAAAAATATAAACTAGATTAACTATTATTTCCCAGGCTGCAACTATATTTCCCCATTTAATTAATGAAAATAAAACATATCTGACAAAAACCATTAATTTATTCGTAAAAGACTCGTATTAGCAAAATTGTCCGGATATCCAGATCTGCTGATTTTCCATATCTGAACTACCCGGATTCTGAAAATTGACGAATCTTGGAAATCCTGAACATAGTTAGCCAGTAGTAGTCGTTGGTGACCTAAAATTATAAGTAATAGAAATGACAAAATGGATGATTTCTCTTGGGCATCAAGATATTTTTAACTTACGAATTTATTTCTAGAAATGGACTCAGTTATTTATTTATTTTCCTTAAACACTAAAAGCGTAAGTTCTTTGTAAATCAGTGTAATATGACATCACAAATCACACGGACCTCTTTAGCCTCTTGTAATGACACTCTGATTGCACCGCGCATTTGCATGAGTTTGCCGTGTGGTTGCTTCGCTATACTCGTTATGCAAAAGGGATGAACCGCAGCGTCCCTTGACAGCACTAATTAGTGGCAGCCATGTATATGTCTTGAACAGACCTTTGCTAACATGCATAGCGAGCGACACATTCTAATTTACATACATTCACTTTTGCCCTTTGCCTAATAGGTGTGTGGGAAATCCAATAAGATATCACCTTGAAAATTACTTTGATAATTCATTTTCATCAAACCTAGGTACCTACTCGTAGATAACACTACAACAAGGTCAGATGGTGTTGTGGATAATAATCGACGATATTATATGACTAGTTACATAATATATTATTACGGATACATATAGTTTTTTACTTAAACGCTTACGTAGAAAACGTTTTGTGGTTGTCACTAAAATGTGGAATTTCATAAAAACATCTCACTTTGTCGCTTAACCTAATAGTAGAATTGAAATAGCACGTATCGCTAACTATTGGCAAATTGCGATGTTTTTACTAAACCGCTCACAAAATATGTGACAACACCGGGATTGCAATTCCGGAGTTATATCAGCTTTGTAGGCATGATCAGGGCCAACTAAAGGACAGAGCCTGTTTAAAATGTTAGTATGAAGTACCTATAAAATAATTACATTACATTACTATTAAATAGGTACCCTAATCTACTTGTTTTATGTTTTATTTAGAGAACCAGGGTGCTTAGACTAGTTACCAATCGCTAACGCTTAATCGGCAATTGTAAACGAAAGCCAGTTAACTGTCTTTTGAGATTCTGTTCCGTTTGAGATGGGAAGTTGATGCTATACCAATAGTAGGTTTCAAAATATAATTATATCAAAAAAATTAAATGATCCGAGACATATCTTTGACAAATCTACTTAACACTTTACTTTGTTTAACGACTGTTCCAAATTAATGGGCCTATTCTGAATCGATCGAGATAGCGCCCGCAACTCGGTGACAGCAATTAGCATTGGACCCTTTATCTCCATTGTTAGCTTTGAGTTATGATCGTTCCGTTATCGTCACAAACGGGATATTTGTGGGCATGTAACATGACTAGATGCTGATTGAAGTCACCGCTCTGGGAGCCTAAAATGGCAAGTGTTACAAACCGATATTCTGACTAAGACGGAACATGGTAACGAGAAAACATGATGCTCCGGTATGCGGCATAAAGCAACGTTCTACGCTATGCTAACAGAGCAAACTGCCTATGGCCTTTATATTTTAACAGTTAAATTCTGCAAATGTATACCTACTACATAAATTATACCTATATAGGGTGCTCGCGAGGAATTCCTGAGCATATTTAGAATATTTAATGTTATATAAAATATCCTGGATTCGGCTTGGTTCCAGAGATAATTAACCTTTTTTCGGAAAAAGTTTTTCGACATAACTCGTCATAAAACTTCTTTTTGATTACAATGCTACCACAATGTGTTCTAATATTACCACACCTTTTGCCTGACAATCAACAAATAAGAATAGACTTGACGAAAAAACCTGTCCCTAATAAAACATTTAAAAAATTAATTTTAACAAATTGTTGTTATGATAAAAATTATTGGAAATGTTAAACAGTATTCAAAAAGTCTAAAAAAAAAGAAAAATATATTTTTTTTGTGGAATTTGACATTAGGTCTCATAATATTTTTTGTTTATTTTGATGTCTAGAATGTATAGTTAAAATTTTGCGGTTTCCTCGCGAGCAACCTGTATATTACTTGAGCCCTTCTCTGGTGTTGCAGGTATTCATGGCGGGTGGTGGTAGTCACTTACCATCAGGTGATACGTTTGCTTGTTTACCTCCTATTACATAATATATATGCCTCAAACGTATTTTAATTTGTGAATGTTAGCCTGATTTGTGTATTGTATTTTTAAGCGTTTTTTTTTGTTTTTGTCAGGTTCAAATAGCATACTCATTCCACCTAGTGTTTTCACTCAATATGTACATGTACAACATGTTTCAAACAATATAAGTAAAAACGATATTTACCTAAGAACTAATGTTTTCGTAATGTGTTTTTGTAATATTTTCTTTATAGTTACGTACAATAAAATATTACCAGCCGGTATCGCCCGTAAGTAAAAAAAAAAACGTTTAAACCAGAAAAAAAAGAAAAGAAAACGGATGCCATTAGCGAGAACTATTAAAATGTTTTTGCGATTGTGTGGCATAATTGTTTTATGTAAGCCTATATTTTATTTCTTCGTATAATTTAAATAACACAATGCATGCATTTTTTCGTTTTTTTTTAAGTATCGTAATTTTATTGTGGTTTAACCTGTTTTCAATTTGTGTGCCTAGTTTTTGAAACAAAATTGACACATCCCTATTACTTATGTAGATTCAGTTAAGCCTAAATAATTTACATACACTCCTACAAATAGTACACCTTAAGCACATGTGTCTGTGAGATATCGCGCATTGGGCTTAAATTTAATATGTTCAGACATTTTCAAATAAAATCATGTATCTTCGCCGTCTGCTAGTTTCTAGCAAATTTGAATTTCATGAGGCAGAGTTACGTTTCACCCGGCTCGAACATTAAATAACTTGCTAAGCAAACGAATAACTTTCATGTTCAGTTGATAGTTTGCTGTATGATACATTGACTAAATGATTTTACTGAATTATTTAAACGATAATATTCTATCGGCTTTAAGAATTGTACAGGGTGTTTTTTATATCATTAGCCATATTACAATATGTGTTGGGTAAAGGCGTAAAAAAATATTTGGTAAAACAAAAATAATCCATTTCTCATTATCCTTTTTGTTTTAGATTTTTTTTTAAATCCCATTATCTAACGAATGTTTGGTCACTATGATCACTTGCTTACTTTGCGTACTGCCCCACCTAGTATGCGCTCATAACTGCCAAATCAGATTGGAAAGGGTGTTCGAGTTTGCAACTTTAATTAACCCGCATAAGGTAACTAATTCAATACGTAACAAGTTTTCTACGCGTGGTGGGGAATGGAGGTGGAGCTTAACTTGCAGGTAAAACCCACGAGACAGCATTATCAGTCTATCGCATACAGTACTAATAATGAGGGTATTTTGAGTTGCGCGCCGATCTGAGGGTAGTTTAACTCGAGCGTGTTCACGCAAGCGCACTCCTTCTTTGTTTACAGAGTGTTGTACAAATGGCACATGGCATCTTACGATCAGCCAAGCCAGCATAATTTGACCTCAAGAACGGAGTAACTTAAATGTTCCGTCATACAAACGCGTACTGGTTTACCTCAGATATCGATTCTAATGCACTCTCTAAGCAAATTGAATTGTTGATGACAACGAGCAGGTACAGGTAGGTATGCGCTTGGGCAGTTTTAATCAAATAACAATCGTGTGTACATGTAGTTAGGACATTTTATTCATTGTTTAGTGCCGATGGTGGGGTGAGTGACGTCGGCTGATCGGTGCTTGTGATGAACTCCTGATTGGCTAAGACTTGACTACTCAAACCTGCTACCCTTTTGTCTGCCATCGAATCGCACGGATTGAAACAAACTTGCCTAGTGACCACAAATTATGTTTTTGCCGGATAAAAAACGGGGAAAAAAACTAAAAAAAAGTGTCACTTTTTTTTCTAAAATGTTGTGTACTGGTGATCGCGAATGACATATCCAAATTTGGCTAACGACATAACAAACACCCTGTATAGGGCGGGTGTTTTTGTTAAAAAGGCCATTTTCGTATTTTTATTGATGGAAAAAATATAAAGTTTATTGTGGTCAAAATTAATTTAAGCTAAAATAAAGAACAACGTAAATTTGGACATAAATATCCGTTACAAAACCATGAGATAGGAAAGTTACAATTTGAAGCTATATATTAACTGTATAATATGATCAACCATCCAATGTATTAAATTATTTAATAATGCATAGTTTGTCCAATGTATAATTTGATTAAATGCGATACTCAGGTATAATAGGACATTGAGTAGGTAGTTTACAAATTGCATTATATTGGCAAATACCAATTCCAGCTAATAGGCAGGCTGAGGGTGAGTAATGGTTAAAATATAAATGATTTCACATTTTATTTACATTTTATGCAATACAAACTTACATAATTATCATTGAGAAGCTATTGTCCAGTTCAAACTCATCTTTTACACTCAAATCTGTAACAAAACTATGAATTATAATTTTGCAATATCAGTATTTGTTTTTTTAGATGATGGGTGTTTTTTATACTTAGGTCGTTTAGAAAGTAGAATTCATCACCTATAGTTTCCTTCTATGAACAAAGGTGTTTATAATAATGATTCCTTTAAGTGTCATAACAATTGAGTTTCACACCGTTATTATCCTTAAGATTGGATGTGGTGATTACATTGAAGGTCAGAAATTCAAAAGTATAGTACTTTTGAATTTCTGCCCTTGTTTGAAATAACGATTACACGATTATTAATTATTATTCATAATTTTGTAGAATATTATCACTGCAAATCCTGATTAGTCAGACTATTAAATTGCTATAATAGGTACGTTAGAAATATATTATTATGATTCATAACAGTATATACGTTTTATTATGCGCAAATAAGTGACTAGGGGTCGCAGTTCTAACCTAACTTTACCCAATTTTTTGTAAGCCAGCCAGTTTTGTCTAATCTAATTTTCTTTCAGCAGGTTTCTATGTAAGGAGACGCAGTTCTAACCTAATCGACTTTTCTGTCAACCAGTCAGCTTTTGAAAGGGTTCGTAAATCTAATGTAATCTACTTTTCTATCAGCTGGGAGGGTTACCATGGCGTAGTAATGCCATTCGGTTTAGGTCGAGAGAAAGGGACAAGGCTATATGAGTCGTATATCTCTGTCCCTTTCCCTGAACCTAACTACACTGAATCGTATTAGTACGTTATGGTAACCCCCCTGGTCTTTTTTTATACGGGGTCGCACTAGTTCTAACCTAACCTACTTTTCTGTCAGCTAGCCAGTTTTTAAAAGGGTTCATAGTTCTTTCTAACCTAATGTTCTGTCAGCATATAATTATGCTCTAAAAATATGGTCATAAATCTTCCAAAAATCGAAACAATAGGTTATGGGAATGGAAGGGATGCCCTCTTACTTAGTAACTTAGAAGTATCCCTGCGTGTTATATCGTCATCGTGTACCTACCAAGTATTATTAATTACAAATTGTTTAAATGTTATTGTGACGTAAATAGATTATTCACCGGTAAAAATTTATGTATAACAAGTTACTGCTGTTTTAGTTCGGTAGCAAAATGTCGTCTAAATAACAGACTTGCTGAGTGTTACCCACATACCGCAGTGATCCAACTTATTTCATCAGTATTTAATAATTATACATTTATATTGATTTAAAACAATTATTTAATTTCAATTAATTATAAAATACGGATTTTATCGCAATCAATTAACAATGTACGTCGCAGTGCTTGGCGTGCTTGCTTACCTTCTCGTTCCATCCATCCTAAGATCAAAATTGTCCGAATTGTTTATATTTAGGTGTAGGTAGGTAAGATCGTACAAAAGCGTGCATTGTGCGACTGGCCTTAAGCCTAGGAAATCATAAATACATTTCTAATGAACATTAAAAGGACTAAAAATACAAAAGCATTTCAACCGTAATTCAAATTCAAACTACTGTTAACAAAATGTTATTTTAACACATTTAATCAATCCTGCTGAGTTCAGAGGTTCCGAGCACAAATTACAATTCAATTTTGAATAATTCATGGCCCATTCTAATGTTTCCGAGCATTACAAATCTATGTTGTTCTCTGATTCTATCGATTTTGTGATAGCTCAGTGAAGCGGAAATAATTTCACAAGCCATAAATGAATATATTTTAGTAGGTATGTATAATAAATGAAATAACAATAGCCAACCTTTGTTTTCTAATCGCAAACTATGCTACCTTTTTTTCCAATGCATGATAATCGTTTGGCAGTAGTTATTTAAAAAAGATTACTACTAATGAGTTTATTTTGCAACATAGTCATTAAAATTAAAAATTTAAAGCTCCATTGTATGATGACTTCAAACCCATAGAGTAATCATAACGAAAACTTTTAGTGATCGTATACCACAATACTTTATCATCATCACCATCATCAGCTTTACCACACGATTTGCAACGTGATAGGAATTAATTCCTGGAAATAATCGAATTATTTTCTTGTCTTAATTTAGTATAACATTCGATAGAGCGGGAAATTTGCAGGTATATAGGTACCTAACTCAATTTCATCATTTTGGCGGTTACATTCATTGATATTACAATTGACGGTATTATTCAAAAAATAGTCGCGTTTTGTATTTTTGCTACTTAGCTTTGAAGTTTAGGAGTCTTACTTAATAGATAGATAAGTACAGTCGCAAACTGAAGAGATATGAAGGGGAACATGACTAATCACGAAGCCCAGATATCTCCATCCATCACTATCGAAACGTGATGTGTCATACTCCCAGCCCTCATTCCGTATCTGTGATTGAGAGCCTATGAATATCAGAAGCGTTATACATATTTATGGATAGTGAGGAATTTTATTATATTTCCAACTTGGATAATGATAGTGACCTTCGTTTTACAGACTGAACGAAAATATTTTCCAAAGGTGGTGGAGTGTTGATTACTTTTATTAGTTAGTGTTGAAGTGAATATGTTTCGCTGATTCTTATGTAGGTATAAGCTATTATCGTGACAATTGAAATCGGTAATTGTTTAATGGACATCTTTTTTTGGTTTTTGGTAATATAAAGTTTATGTGGACGTATGGATAATGAGGAATTTTATTATATTTCCAACTTGAATATTGATAATCACCTTCGTTTTACGGACTGAATGAAAATATTTTCCAAAGGGTGATGGAGTGATTTATTTGGAGAAGTGTTTTATTACTTTTGGTGTTGAAGTGAAGATGTTTCGTTGATGTAAGCTATTACCGTGACCATGGAAATCGGTAATGGTTTAATGGAAATAGTTTTTTTGGTCATATAAAGTTTTTGTGGATGTATGCATCCACAAGAACTTTGTCTTAATTTATTATATCATAGTAGATTTTTTTAAGTAATTCGTTTTTTCAGCCACTTTTCATTTGTGTTGTCACTTTCGTTAATATCAAAGTAATCTGCAATTCAATTAATAATGAATGAAGCATAAATATTACATTTTAAATATAACAATATAATTATTATACTTTGTTATATAAATTGTGTATCTAGTTTCAATCAGTGGTGTTTATTTGGTTGGAGAGGTGTCAGTAGTGTCTGCCTGGGACCACGGGTGTAGCGTCATGCCCGAAACGTCAGGATATAATTAAGCGTAAGTTTACGCGATCAAGACCCGTTTGTCTTTAAAATATGAGTGATAATCGTGAAAGCTTAAATCAATATAGGTGTCAGTAGGTAGATAAGAAATAATATTCTGTTAATACTTCAATTATCAAAATATCTAAGCTCAGGGTGCTTAGAGAAGTTGCCAATCGCTAACGCTTAATCGTCAATCGTAAGCGAAAAGCAACTAACTGTATTTGTCACACTAATTTGAAAGAGTGACAGAGAGGGAAAACTACGATACGCTACTAAGCGCTAGCGATTGGCAACTTGGCTAAGTATCCTAGAATGTCCAGTGATTTGGTACTTATCCGATCTTTATACAAAGCGCAATAACAAAGAAAAAAGCTCGTCAATAATGTGTTTGAGCCTTCTAGAGTTGAATAAATTAATAAACCGGCCAAGAGTATATCGGGCCGCGCTCAGAGTAGGGTTCTTTTGTTATTCAAAAAGGCTGAACTGATTATGTTCGAATTAAATTATTAATTTTAAAGTAATATCTAAGCATGTTTTTGGACCCAAAGATCAAGTTAGAGAGGGGGGGATTTATTTTTATTCTGGAGCGGTTATCTCCGAAAATATTAAATTTTGACCCGTGGGCCCAGACAATATAAAATAAAAAAATGTTTTGCACATAATCGGCCTAGCTGTTTTTGACTAACTACAATACCCTGCACCAGAGTTGGGCGTAATCCATTCCTTTTGGAATTAATTACATTCCAGTAATGAAGATTTCTCAGTAAAGGATTTTCTAGTATAATCAAAATTACTATAATGCTGCACTATGGTTCATTCCTTTGGGATCGGTATTGTAATCCGCTACTGTAATATTGAATCCACCGTACTTAATGTACTTGAGTAATCTGTTATAAGTAACAACGTAATTTTGTTACTGTTACTCCAACAAAATTGTTCTTGATTTATGTCATTCTAGTAGTAGTAAGTATGGTCTAGGCTGGTTTTTTATTTTTATAATATTCATCGATAAGACCCGGGAATCGAAACCATGTAGCCCATATAATTATTATAAGTTATATCCAAATAACTATAATCACGTGGTGTGATGATACGATTTTGAATGAAAATGTCTCAACATTAGAAAATAATTTGAAAAACTTGCGAGGCAAAGGGTACTAGCTCTTAGGAATCAATTAAAACATTAGTCATCCTTTATTAGTGTTTATCCTCGGTTTTTGAATTTTATTAAACTATTACATTTCCTGGGTCCTTTACAATCCTAGTAAGTACAGTCAAGGGTATAAATATGTATACACTTTTTTACTTATGCCTGGAACATAAGGTCTAAAATTGTATAGGTATATATTTATGCCCCTGACTGTACTAGTAATTATTTTAGAAACTCAAGTAGTTTGAATCCATGAATGAACGTGCCAGAAGAAATTATGTCGAACGCAACACAATATTGAGTTTGCTGAGCCATTTACGGAAATTCATGCGTCAAAAATATAACAAGCTTCCCCACGTAAATACGTACCTACATAATATTTTAATCTGACGCAACGTCAGGATTTATGTTTATATGTCACTCGTATATACGTATCGTATGCAAATATATTAGGGGTTTGCCGTTATTAAAAACTGGGAAATTTACGCGGATTAATACTGTAAGTCACGCATGGGCTTTGCAGTCACTGGTAACAGGTATTGTAGATTCGTAATAAATAACGCTGATAAATACCTAGTACTACTCGCGTGTACCTAATACTTATTTTTAGAGAAATCAAGTTATTTTGTTCTTTTAACTAATACTTACTTATGTATTAAACTATACAATCCATTTACCCATACCTAACAGATAAAATTATAATAATTGTCATTTTAACTTATTGAACTGGTTGATGTAACTAAAGACCGAAGAGCTGGCGACTTCCTCGCACAACGCATCAGTATTGCGATACAGCGAGGAAATGCCGCCAGCATCCTCGGTACAATGCCACAAGGGCCAATCTTAGATATAGGTTAGGTTAAGTAGATTGGTTAGATTTAATCTATGTACATAAATTGTAGTCTTGAAAATAAATATAATGAAAAAAAAACTTATTGAAGCTTTACATTAGTTTTATTATATTTATAAAATATTTATTATGTTAGTGCACTATCCTACAAATACTAATAAACTACCTATTTTTAAGTATAATTACGTAGTGTATTATAATTTAACATATTATTATGTTAATAAATTGAAGAAGTTCCTCAAAATGTTACACTTTAGTATTGCTTGAGTATTTTTGGTGGTAATTTTTATGTTACAATTGGTATTTCATTTCCTGAGACAATCGTTATAGGGCGTTTGTGCACTATACTGACTTTTACCTTCCGGTAGTCCGGTTTTTTACAGTCCGATATGCCACGCCATTAAATGTATATAGTAGCTTGTGCACTATACGTAATTTTACCGTCCGGCATTTTACTTTTCCCCATTCCGGACAGTATTTTTCCGATCCGAGATGCTATGAAAAACGTGTTAATGCTTGTGCACTGCGTCCAAAATTGCACTGACTTTTATGACTGTCGACTGACTTTTCATGCTACTATGCCGCACCTCCTAGTAAAAAGACGGACAAGTGCACAAGCCAATCATCCGTTTTTTTCATGCTACTATGCCGCACCTTCGAGTAAAAAGACGGACAAGTGCACAAGCCAATCATGCGTTTTTATTCATGCCATATCGGACCATGAAAACTCGGTCTGCCGGACAGTAAAATTCATTGTGGTGCACAATCGCCCTTAGGAAGCATCAGATTCAGATCATGTGTCAAGCTATTTGTTATTTTTACCTCAATTGGAGAATATTACTATTAAAATTTTAATTGTATGTGAAGTATTAAAGTAAAATAATAAATTAATATTTTTTGGACATCTTTACACAAATCGACCTAGTCCCACGGTAAGCTCAAGGCTTGTGGTGTGATGGCGACGATATTCGAACCCGGAACCTTCAGCTTCGTAGGCAGGGTCACTACCAACTAGGCTACGGAGGCTGACAGAAAAATGTAGAAACGCGTGTGTTTACAAGAAGTATAATATATGAATGACCATAATAAAATTGGTAGTTAGCTCAATGACATCAAGTTTTCTTTTCCAGCTGAAGTTTGGTTCTCTAAGATAAAGCACATTGTTCTGTAAAACACGCTCATAATATACTACGAACATGTGTTTAAATACATAAACAGCCATGACCAAGGAACAAACATTTGTGATAAATAAATACACAAATAATGCCTTCGCCGGAATTCGAACCCGGAACCTCCAGCTGCGTAGGCAGGGTCATTCCCAACTAGGCTACAATAAGCTGACGAAACATAAAATATTTTTACCAAGTATTTTTACCTAGTATCTATCAAAGTAATCATAACCAAAAACTCGTTTACTACGTTATTAAATTTGCCTTGCGCGTAACGGTTAATCCCAAAGGAGATTATTGTCGAAATAATGTTTTTGATTTGGAAATTTAACTTCAGATTACGACCGGTACGTGTCCTCAATAAGCGCGAGACACAAAAATATTGTTTAATTGAGTTTTCTTTTTTATGTGATTTTTATATTTTTAGGTACGGTACTTTTCCAGGTACAGATAAATATGCTAGGAAGCCCATGAAATTGTGATGTTGGAGCTTATAACTATTCTCTACCTATTTTATAAGATCATGATAACCGTCAAAATGTGTCGACTTGTGTATGTATATAACTAAGAAAAAATAAGAAAAAACATATGCTAACAAAACAAATTGAGATATGTATTTTGAGATTGGAAAAAATATATAATTACTTTCGTTATTCGAAGAACTTTAAATAAAACGGTTTTATGCCAACGCAAGTAATATAATACAAAGAAGTAGAACATGAAAATCCTAGTGTTATGTTACTAATAACATTTCTAATTAAAATCATTACGGTAAGACTACGCTATAAGGGACCATTATTAACGATCCCTTTCGCGGAGGGTATTTGCGTCGCTGCCTTAATAAGCGCCCGATTATCACCAAAGTTCAACAAACATGTCCACCTGGCCTTATTGTTCCAACGCCTTTAAATTCAGACCCCTTTGTTGTGAAAGTTGGTCAGATAATGGTACCTAATCTCTTATCTTTTATCGAATATAATTTATCTCTCTTTCTCGTGCTTATTAAAAGTTTTACATAAGCTCACCTTAGGTCTGAATGGTTTCGAAACTAGCACGTAACGTTAGGTTAGTCCTTAGTAAACATGAAACATTACATTTATTAAGGGCTCTTAATGTATGGATGCGAAGCGTGGACGCTCACCTTGAAAGAAGAGAACAAACTCCTTGTTGCAGAGAGAAAAATCTTCCGCAAAATTCTCGGACCCACCCAGAGAGCTGGAGAATTCGAAAAAACCAAGAGTTGGAGGACATCATTGGCGAGATTAAATCTGCAAGGCTTCGTTGGCTCGGACATGTGTTTAGGATGCCAGTTGACAGGGCAGTGAAACAGGCCTTACTAGGAAGGCCCAGTGGACGCAGACCAGTTGGTAGACCAAGATACCGCTGGAAAAACGAGGTGGAGAAGGACCTACGCGCCCTGAATGCAATAAACTGGGAGGAGATCTCACAGAACCGGGCGCATTGGCGCCAACTCGTATCGGAGGCCCAGATCCACTTTGGGTCGCTGAGCCAGCGGAGTAAGTAAGGGCTTACTTAAAAAGGCTACAAATTGGTCCAATAGTCTAAGGAACACAATCATGCGATGTAGCAACAACGCGAGATTGTTTTTACTCCTCTTACATACATCTTTATTAGTTACAGCATCCCTGAGATTGGTCTGCATTGGGCCAAATGTCTACTGGGACGTTCAGATAGTCGTATTTGATATTATTGTGTGCTTGGAAATCTGTAAAAAGTATCTCTCAGTCATAAACATTGGGGGATTTGAATTGGGGAGGAAAGATTTTGGAGTTGCGGCCACGTATCGCAAGGTGCAGCGTGGGTAGGCCCCCCACAAGTTGGACTGATGACCTGGAGTAGGTCACAGGAGTCCGCTGGATGCGGATGGCGCAAGCACATATTGTGGCGATCTTTGGGGGAGGCCTCTGTTTAGCAGGACGTATTTCGGCTGATATGATGATGACAATTACATAAAATGTCTACAAAATACACCAATATATAGGTAACTTTGGCCGTTGAATGACTACAAAATAAGATATTACAAGAAAATAAATGCAAAAACCAACAAGCGGTTCTGGGCAAATATACTTCCGTATCTCTCGAGAATTGCCGAGATAATATTAAATATCTACATAGACGTTTTCATAGCTCACAGAAAACAGATCATTCAAATGCGAATGTATTTCAGCTACAGAAACTGTGCTCATATTATAGGTACTGCCTGCTGATATACGCAAAATATGTGATGTAGTAACAAAAATAATTAAGAATAATCGAGTTTTAGAGTCGAGAAAAATAGTTAAAATATTTTTTACATCTCTCCTGATTAGAAAGTTCAATTTTCGTACGTACTTATGCCGGTCGAAAGTTCGTTTTCCATCGCTAGGGTGGATTTTTTTTTATTGAAACTTAATCGATTATTTCACTTTATTCAAAATGTACCCGTGTTTAACTCGAGTGAAAGTAACCACAACCACTAATCTTGTTTTATGAAGTTTAAGTCTTTAGTCACGTGGAAATTTCGAATTTTCATGATGAGCACTCGAGTAAAAGCACCCATTTTACACTCCAACTATTGGCGTTCTCGCTTTGATCAAGCGTCAAATTCTCTGTCCTTGTTTCTCTGCATACATCTGCGAAGAAATTCAAGGATGTATGTAAAATTTCCAATAAGTATTGATTGGGCCAGCGTTGGGACCTCGCAAAATAGGCTCATTTGATGTCAAGTTGCGGAAAAAGGTCTGAATACAATACAATACGAGTAGGTACAAAAATAACTCTTGCATAAGTTAAGCAATTTTTGTGTGATTCTTCGTCAAATTGTTTGTGCACATACAAAGTTCAGTGTGCAGTTACAAGTCAGTGTTAACTTTACGGTATATGTGACAAATATGAAAACACACGTAAGAAGTAAATTATAAATATATATATCTCTTATAGACATCGTTTTAAATACTAAAATAAATTGATTATTTATAAATTGATTTGAGCGAGACTGTATTCGCTCAACCAGGGTATTTATAAAAAGAGTAGGATTTAAATTAAGAAGTTTATTACTGCTATTAATTCTGATATCGAGGATGCATAATAAATAAATTGAATTATTTAAACCCACCGACCAAAATAAAATGAAAATTCCAAGCTATTTATATTTTAAAATTATAACAACTTGAATAGTTATTATAAAAGTCAATAAAAATAAATAAACCATGTATTCAAAAATTGCTGCTGCTTATGTTAACTAGTTTCCACTATGCGCTATCATTTGCAAGCTGCGCGCTGGAAGCAAACAGTCAGTGGAAGGCGATAAATCTCGCGAGGCGTGGATACGGCTGCTAAGAGCGCAATAAGGACTCTTTTTGTAAGAAGCGCTGTTTTGGAGCTTTGTGACGGCATTGGATACATAAACTTAGCATTGAAAATAATAAAATGTAATACGCTTACCAATT